>JABCRI010000704.1:0-29486 GCA_015143295.1 Tetracentron sinense | reverse complement strand
CGGTCTGGATATCGGATTTAGGCTAGATTGAGGTTGCAGTAAACCCCACTTCTTCAAGAATCAAAACACCCCTCTACAATAGGGAATCATTAATTAGTAACCAACTAATCTATTCCTACTTTGTAGGAGATAATTAAGTATTAACTAATTAATTAGATAATGATTAGAGAATGATGTGGCTCCACATCTCACGCCCCTTTTTGAGGTTTAACCTTTTATGTTGTCATCTTTTAATCTTTATCAAAATCCCATATGGCTCCTACTCATTTGATTAATCACATCTTATGTGATTTCACCTATAAGAGCTTCACTATACCATATAGTGAACTACATGGAGAAATTAATTAATTTAATTCTAAATTAAATTAAAAGCCTTTAGAAGGTCCTAGTGGTGGGATCTAAAGGGATCTCTTATTTTTGGTTGTGGGACCAAGTGCTTCTTCACCTTTAAGGTGCAGCCTTGTTGATAGAAAACACTTTCCAATAATTCCTTTAGGATTATAGAATGCTATCTAAGCCCCTAGACTTCCACTGATCACAATAATGTCCATTAACACAATGTGATCAACCTCCAGAAATTAGAGAATTGCTAGTAAGTACCATCTCACAATATATTTACAAATAAATTCTTCCATAATCCGATATCACATCTAAGCTTCCGGGATTGGAACAAGTTCACTGTCTAGTCTCTAGTTTATGAATAGAACTCTTTCTCATGAATACTTTTTCATTGAACTGAAACTCCAAAACACTTTCAAAGAAACAATAGAAAAGAATTGACATATTCATATACTTTTCTATATTGAAAATATCAACTTCGATAAAGAGCATTTTATCGAACAAGACCAATATTGGATTTTTGAGTTCAATTCAACAAGTATCATCTTAATATCATTATCTTTAATTAAGGAGTAGTGGATTTCTTATTGAGTGTTTACACACTTCTCCAAACACTGTGTACATGACCCGACATACCCGGAGTTAGTCCTGTGTGTTAGACAATGCCGATTGACACATCAAAGCCATATAGACAGATGTTAACTTCTTAGGTCTAAGGACAATTTGTTGAATGGATTTAACCCTAATACAATCTAACAGTGTATTGTATAGGGTATCCACTAGTGACCCCGTTCAGTATTATGTACTTACTACATATACTCACATGTTAGTCACGAGTCAACACTCTCTGAGAATGAGATTCATCACACTATCTTATAGAACTACACATGTACAAGCCATGATGAAGTACGACGCCCAACCAGTACTCTAGAGGCTTAGAACAATATTAGGTTTACAAGGAACTGAAAAATCATATCTCCTCGCAACCTTTGCATGATTTTCTTACAATGTTACCTATGAAACTTTATGTCATCATCAAATGAGCCAATAATTATTATAAATACCCTTTATAGTTGGTTGAGTGAATATGATGCTTCTCTAATCAACATAGAAAAGGCTTATATTGGATTTCAAGGGCATATATGTCCAACATTCTTGGGGGAGTTCATTGGGATAAAATTCCATTATCTCTAAGATAATCCATGAACTCATTCTAGAGGTACTCTCCTTCTCGGTTGGATCTGAGAGTTTTAATACTTTTACCTGATTGCTTTTCTACTTCATTTTGGAATTCTTTGAACTTTTCAAACGATTCTGATTTATGTTTCATTAGATATATATAACCATATATAGAATAATCATCTGTAAATGTTATGAAGTAGATAAAGCCACATCTTGCTGATGATTCATGGGTCCACATACATCAATGTGAATTAATTCCAATATACTAGTGGTTCTCTTTGGTTTACCTGAGAATGACCTTTTGGTCATTTTACCTTTAAAAAAAGGTTCACAAGTTGGATAAGGTTCAACATGTAAATGGTTTAAGGGACCATCCTTTACCAATTTGTTGATCCTATCCAAATTGATATGGCCTAACCGGAGATGCCATAAGTATGTTGGACTCACAGAATTTCTACCTCTTTTCTGAGGCTCCACACTTGTAGACTTGTTATCCTTAATGTTATTAACAAAATTGCATATATGATCAATATAATAAAGACCATTAGACAATGTGTCAGAAACAATAAATTTATTATTGTACTTGATAACTACACTAATATCAAAATGAACTGAATAACCAAAAGAGACTAAACTAGAAACAGAAATCAAATTTCTGCGCATGTTTGACACATATTAACATTCTTTCATAACTAATATCCTATCCAAAGCAAATTCTAAAATATAAGTCCCGATGGCGATCGCAGCAACACTTGCTTCCGTTCCAATCCTTATATTGACTTCCCCATCATTGAGTTTTTTGTTCTCCTGAAATCCCTGCAACATATTGCAGACATGTGAGGTAGATCCAATATCTACACACCAAGAGTTAGAGAAACCAACAATCAAGTTGGACTCAATGACAAATGAATCGAACATACCTTCCAAAGGTTTGTCCTTGAGGGTGCTAAGTAAACTCGACAATTCCTCTTCTAGTGACCTAGTTTATTGCAATAGAAGCAGACATTCTGATTCTTTTCCTTGTCCTTCTTCTCGAAAGATGCTTTCTTGTTCTTCCCTTTCTTGCCTTTGAGGAACTTGGAGAAATTGAACTTCTTCTTCTTCTTGCCTTTGCCCTTGGGCTTAGGCCTCTAAGGTCCAATTCCCTCTGCCACATATGCAAACAGCTTAGTATGCTTCATAAGGTATTCAACTGCTTATAATATGTTTAGGAGCTCTGGCAGAGTAGTATCCAACTTGTTTATGTTGTAATTCAACAAAAATGTAAAAAAGGATTCTTGGAGAGAGTTTAGGATTGCATCCGTTAGACTCTGATGATCAAGATCTGCACCAAGAGTCAAGAATTCATTAATGAACCCCATCATCTTGATGACATGCTCCCGAACCGGGTTTCCATCAGACATTCTGGTTCCTATAATTCATTTCATAGCCAACTGCCTAGCAGTCCTATTCTGTTCCCCAAACATCTCTCTGAGATTTGTCATGATTTTCTTAGTAGTACCAAAACCCTCATGCTGTTGCTGTAGGACATTAGACATAGATGCAAGAATATATCATTTGACCAACTATTTGACTCATGCCATTTAGAGACTTTTTCAAACTGCTCTAGGGTTTGAGTATCTTTAGTAAATTTCGGGTAATCGGAAGTAAGAACATAATCAATTTTATGAGAGGTAAGCACAATGTCAAGGTTTCTCTTCCAGTCCACATAACTAGGACCAGTCAAACGATTCTCATCTAGAATCTTGGAAAGGGGATTCATGGTTATCTACAAAATAAAGCATAAACTGTTACATTATTATTCACACATATATTCATTGGATTTTGGGATTTTAAATCTCTCATCATCTTTCAAATTTCATAAGTCCCTTCATTATATGAAATTAAGAAATAAACCATTTATTTCGGATGAGTATTGGGATCCTTATAATACACATGTAATCTTTCATTTTAGGATAGTACTACACAGGCATTACAAGGTGGATAGTAATTTTCCATCATACTGAACATCTCATGCATAACTCCTTATGTAAATCAATGATTCCTAATTTTCTTGCGACCTCCAAGGACAACATGTCTGTCACTGTTTCAGTCGCCATGCTTCCTTGTTTAAGTGAAACCTATTATTCTGGTTCGTTATATGATCAAGTAAGCTTGTGCCCCCATTTTAGTTGACACTCACTATCAAGCCATATACAAACCTATCTACTATAGAAATAAGGCTCTAGGAGTTTAATTTAGACTGAATTATGTCAATACCTTTTGGCAAGATAAGACTCAGGCTAATTAATTCCTAGTCTAATTGATAATGGAAGGCCATAGGATTAATAATCCTATTTAACATCACTTAATATTTTTCTTGAAGGGATTAATAAAATTACATGCACTTTCATCACATGAAATATGAGAATTTTAGATAATAAGATTAATAGGGGAGTGATGAACTCCCACTAGCCCTCATAGGGGGTATGGCCACTTAGGTTTTCACCATATGGTCGAAACCTAGTCATCCCTAACATGTTTAGGGTTAATGGAGGATAGTTTAGTAATCCATCTCACTTTTCAATCTTTCATATTGCTTAATGTCTTTTTAGACACAATTATCATATAATCTTTTAAGCCAAGGTAACCTTTTATAGTGCTTAATGCCCTTACCAGACAAAGCCAAGGTTTTACAAAAAAGTATATCCTCAATGGTCACAAACTCCAATTCCAAAAGAGCATTAGTAATGTGTTGTGCCAAAAATATAAACAATTTATAATTAAGCACAATCCATTATAAAAGATATAATCCAATTATCATAAATTATCATAAAGGTGATAATCTCAATTATCAAAGCTTCCAAGCTTAAAAGAATTATTAATCATCATATGTATAATAATATATTATTATAAATATATAATAATCTCACAATGGGTTCAAAAAATCATACGACCTTATTTAATTACTACAAGGGAATAAATAAAGCCCTACAACTATTGAAGATCTTTTATCTCGTAATTGTTCACCGGAAAACTCCTTCGGTTGATATTCTCCCCCCAAAATCAGCTACCTTATTCTAAAATTACAACTGTTGTAAAATAAGAAAAAAAGGGGAAAGGGGAGGAAAAGAGAAGGAGGTACGATTTGCGGAACCCATCCAACATTTACAATAATAATAAATATTTATCATAATAAATATAAAAATATAATTATTTGCTCTCTTGAGGAACACGAGGATAAATAAAAAATTTAATTTAAATATACAAAAAGGTTTCTCAAATCATTAAAGGGCTTCAACCAAATTTATATCTCTATATACTTATCACTATCAAATTTCGGGAAGTATTGGATTCATCCAAAAAATAAATTAGTATCACACTAATTTATGAGGGCTGGATTACTCCCTCAATAACTAGATGGGGATCCCTTTAAAATCATAGGATAGTGATTATCCAATAATCATCAAGAATAAAAAATAATCAATCCCTAGGGTGGCCAAAATTCATAGGGGGGCTTTATCAAGATATAAAACAGTACTGTAAAGTCCATGTTTTAGTGTTGGCTTATTCCGGTGTCAAAACAAGTGAGTCTAGTGTATCTTGTGTCATTGCCTTCAAGCATCCACGATAAGTGAAGTTGAAGACCGAATAAGATCGGGTGAAGACTCGGTTGATCATATCCTTCGTTTCACTCATAGGATGGTAAGTGACCTAGATACCATGTTAACTTAGGTGGGAATTGACTTAGAATAATCATAATATGATACCTTAGGTGGAAAGTGACTTAGACTAATCATATGGACCCTAAGTGATTAGATAAGTAGCCCAAAACAAGTTAAAAGTTTTTAAAGTTCTTAAAAAACTAAGGTTTCTTGTAAGAGGCATATCTCCCACCGTAGCTCGGATTTTGCTCCATAATATATCAAATCGACCGCGTCAAAAATATCTACAACTTTCGTGAAGGATGCAAAATCTAAAAAGGTGTTTTTATACACAGGTTTATACCTCAAGGTCGACCTTGAGCACTTTGGGTGGACCCTGAGTCTCCAATATCTTGTATAGTGAAAACACACAGAAAGAAGAAAAATCCAGGGTCGACCTTGAAAGACACTTGGGTCAACTGAAGTTGGCAGTTGGGTTGACCCAAGTGACTCCCAGGGTTGATCCTGATATGGAATGTTTTGCCTCTTTGGTTTTTAGCAACTTCTAAACCTTGGTTTTGATTTCTCTATTTAACTAGAACCCTTCTAGTCTGAAAAAGGGGACTTGGGGAATGTGTGGAGAGTACTTTGGGGTATCTCTAGAGTTCATAGAAACTTTGGCAATTATTTTCTCTCATCCCCTTTGTTAGTCCTTCTTCCATCCTAGATTTTGCAAGCCAATGCTCCATTCTTGCTTGCTTGGACTTTCCCATTGATGGAGTCCATTTAGGATTTGATTTTAATCAAACCATCAACCCATTTTGGAAAGAACTACTTGGATGGAGTGTTCCGGAGCCTTTGCGAAGGAGATCGATCTGAGAAGGATCGTGGATGTGTGATTTGGTTGGTGGAATCTGAAGCCGTCATTGATGGAGATCGATCGGAAGATCGTGATTGTTTTGGAGATCTAAGAGAAGTACGAGCGGTTGCGGTTGATCGCGGGACTTGTGTGTACGTGATGACTTTTCGAGGCGTTGAGGACTAAGAACTGAAGGATCGTAGTGTCGATTGCAAAGGAGTCAAGTTCGAGACTTGTAAGTTCTTGTTAATATTTTCTTAGTGATATCTCTTGGCTGGACTAGGTCCCGTGGTTTTTCCTGGAAGGGTTTCCACATAAAAATCCTTGTGTTATAGTTGGTTTGTTTCTCTCTATTTCTGCACTTTAAGTTAATAACTTAATTGTTAAAATATTAAAAATGGTAGAAAGACTTTTAGGGAAACCTAACCATCCCCTCTTGGATTTGTGAGTTCTTGACTCAAACATAGATTTGGGGGCATCCACTGAAAGTATGCCTTTTTTTTAATTTTAGAAAAATAGTTTTTTGGGGGCATACATTGAATCCTAAGATCTGACTATAGTTCTAATTGATTTTATTCAATGAAGGATAAAACAATCACTTTTGCGACTTTGATATAGAAAAGTCATCTCTACGATAAAGATAGAATGATACTCACAAAACTTTGCAAGTGAAAAGTCTCCTTCACGATTCACACGAACCTTCTTTAATCCTTTAAAGCTTTTCTCCAGTGGAAGCTAATGACCCTGCCAATTGCAAGCTCTATGATCTTTTATTCTTTTCTTGAATTCAAGATCCTTTCTTGAACAATAAAGAATGAATCTTTATCTTCAAAGATTGGTTCTGATATTATTCAAGATCAAAACAAAAACCAAGAGAAGAAGATGAGAGTAGTGAACGTACAACCCAAGGGGATGAGAGTGTTGGGCGTGAGCTTTAGGGGAGAGAGAGAGAGAAAAATGTGTGAGGTGAGATTGTGCTAAAGGGGTGGGTGTCCCACCCTATTTATAGGCCAACAACCGTATCTTAGATTGCTTACTTGCAATCCAAGACTTCAATCTCAATTCTAATTTAATTAGAATTCCCTCTCATTGATTTCTTAATGATAATTCCTAATCTAATTAGGATTTATCAAAATTAGAAACGAACACTATCCATTCCCTATTTATTAGGAAAAACAATTAGTAACTTACTAATTCAATCCCTATTTAATAGGAAATCATTAGTAACAAACTAATCTTATCGCTATTTATTAGGAAACCATTAATTAGCAAACAAGTAATCTTATCCCTACATAATAGGAGATAATTACTTGATAACCAATTAATTGGATAAGTTTACCATAAAGTGGGTGTCCCACCCTAGGTGGGCACCACATTCTCATGCCACCTATAGAGTTCCAAACTCTTGTTGGTCAAGTTTTGATATTTATCAAAATCCCATATGAGTCCTACCTATTTGGTTAATCACATCTCATGTGATGTCACATATTAGAGCTTCATTATACCATATAGCAATTTATGTGGAGAAATTAATTAATTTAATTATTAATTAAATTAAAAAACTTTAAGAAGGTCCTATTGTGTGGGATCTAAAGGGATCTCCTATTTCCGGTTGTGGGACCAAGTGCTTCTGTAGAACCCCGAAACTCATTCACCTAGTTGGTGAATAGTGATTTTGATAAAAATGATCTTCGATGTGTTATGGTGTATGCATTATGAATAAAAGGTGTTGGACACAAATATAATGGTGTATGGGTGTTAAAGCTAAGGTAAAAGAGTGAAAAGACTATTGGTAAGTCAATGGAAGAGTGAAAGCACTCTAAATGAAAAAAAAATGGGAAGAACAGGAGGATTCACCAAGTTATGGTGAATCCCGGTCGATCGCCCCTCAAGGCCGGTCGATCGGCTGTCACGAAAAAGGCCAAAAAATGGCCAACAGTGAGTTGGCTATGCAAGGCCGGTCGACCCGCCCCTCAAGGCCGGTCGATCGACTGTGGCATTTTTGCTCAAAATGGGTTAATAGTAAGGAATTTCATAGGGCCAATCGACCACTCCTCCTAGTCGGTCGACTGGGCACCCGAGGTTTTGCCTGATTTGGTCTGTTGGACCATTTCATTAAGGGTAGGTAGGTCTTTTGACCACTCCCTTTGCCTATAAATCCACAAATTCGTGGGTAAGGGTTTCATAAACCCTCAACACAACCTAAAAGAGCTCTAAGGGGAGAAATCAGAGAAGAAGGAAGGGGAGAAACTAGGGTTTCTATTGGAGGATCAAGGTGGAACTTGGAATCCTTCTTCAAGCTTGGATTCTTCTTCAAGCTTGGATCTTATCTCCTCAAACTTTCTCAAGCTTTTCTCCAATTTAAGAGATAAGTACCTACTATTACTTAACTTTGTTATGATACAAATAGGGAATGTATGATTTTGAATATGATTTGCTAATACACTCTACTAAATGACTTTATTATGATTCAATGAGTAAATAAGGGTTTTAAGATTTGGGGTTTTTCAATAAAAGAATAAATGTGTTTATGCTTGTGTATGATTGTGATTTTCTTACAACAAACTATGATTTAAGTATGATGTTGATGAAATAGGCTTAATGGATGAGATTATTGTGATGTAATGCCATGAATGAAAATGTTCTATGTTTTAAGAATTGTCCAAGTCTACTATGATGCTAAAATGTCTTGTATGAACTCGTATGCAATGTTTAAAGCTTTTCATATATATTATGATGTTCACAAGCACTCCACGCACCCTATGTTTTACATGAGCGAGGTTTTCTCATAAGCATGGTATTTCAAGGATCATGAGAAATGTTTTTCAAAGGAAATTCATTAGAAGAAGCATAGGTGCATAAGCATTGACAAAGCCAAACTTTGGGTTGGTATTTCTAAGATCGGTTACCTCATGCTCACACGGATCAAGTCTAAGATCTTGCATAAACTCCAAGGATCATAAGTCTTGCAAGGCTTCTAAGAGCTCATAAGAAATGCATAAATCTAAGATCGGTTACAGGGCTCATAAGTGCTCACAAGCTCTATAGATCATGTCTAAGATCTTGCATAAGTCTCCAAGGATCGTAAAGCTCACAAGGAACTCATAAGAATTCGTAAGCTCACAAGGAACTCATAAGAATTCACGAGGCTCATAAGCATTCATAAGAACTCATAAGGCATATACAAGGTGTTTTGTTTTCCACGAGAGATAAGATTTTACGAAAGGTTTTCTATGATGGGTTTTAAGCATGAATTTTACGAATGATATTCCTTTTAGTACTTGCATGTGATATTATTATCATTATAGCATTGTTAGCTAGTAGTTTGTGCTCGCTAAGTATTCCATTCTCAGTTGTACATTTTATGTCGGTAGGTCTGTGTGACATCTGTGATCCCAGTCCGAGGGTCGAGGAGGACTACAGAGAGGAGGAGCCGACAAAGGCTCAGCCAGAAGAGGATAGGAACTTTGATAGGTGACCTTATCCTAGATACTATTGAGAGTGAGAGAGAGAGAGACTACTTTTGTATTTTGATTGAGTGGGCATGTCCACTCTTATTTTGGTCTATGTATTGTACAAACTTGGAATACAGATTATGTAATGCCCCAGAATTTTAAATAATAAAATTATGCGTTTATTGGTCCTTAACTGGGGTTAAATACTTAAGTGTTTGTTAAATAAATAAAAAGTGGGTTTTGCTCGGGATTGAAGTGCACCGAGGAAATCTCAGTATCTTTTCGCGAAAATCACATACAGTGTGCCGGTCGACTGCCGAGACACACCCCTATTGTATTGGTTCCGTCAGGTATCATTTCGTGGGACCGTGGGGGCCATTATGTGTGATAAAAATGAGAAAAATGGGAAATTTCCAGATTTCTAGAAATTAAGTGGGACCCAATATTTGTTGAAGAACCTAATAGAAATCTGTACGGCTAGTACTAATCCATGCCGGTCGGTCGTGAGGACTAATGTCTGTCGTCTCAGTAGTTAGGTATCTTAGACGAATAAAGGGCGACATATTTTGTGTCTGAAATCAGAAAATTAGTGGGTTTTACAGTTTTCTTCCGGACTAAAGTGTAGCTATCAAAACACAGTATTTTTCTCCAAAATTTTTACAGTAGGTGTTGGACTGTCCCAAGTTCGATCACCTGAAGTTTCATCACTATCGGGTATCATATAATAGGGTTTCAAAGGGCATATGCGTGAAAATATGGGAAACTCTAGTCAAATCGGTCAAATTGGTCAAACCTAGTCAAATCAGTCAATGCCACACCATTTTGGTCATGTGCGTTGCACATGATCTTACTCCATATCCTTGTCTATATAAAGGGGGCAACCCCCCTCATTTCTCACAGAGTTTACAGAGCACCGAAGTGCTGCCCTGACTCCAATCTAGAGAGAGAAAGGAAGAGAGAGAAAAGAAAAGGGAGGTCATCTTGGGGTTTTTTGATGTCCTCGATTTGTTGGCGACTTCAGATTTTCTCTCCGGTGTCTCATTTGGCGTGTAAAGAGAGAGAGAGAAAAAGGTAGAGAGAGGAAGTTACATGCGCTCAATCTTGGGGTTGATCGCCCTCCCGGACGTATTGACAGTGCTCATTTTTGTACTAGCTACCTCAAAAAGCATGAACCAAGTAACAACCCCTTCCATCTCTTCTCTTTTCCCCGTTATTTGCTATATTCTTTATGTGGAATGTATGTGCATTGATGGAAAAAGGGTTTGAGACCCGTGGATGTATTATGGGAAGGTGGTTGTGCGTGAAAAATGAGTAGGGGGTGTAGCCCTTGGTCTTGGGTCTCAAAACCATGGATTTAGACTCACTGTGTAAAAGGTGTGGATGCAAAAAGGGTCAGAGACCCCTATGTGATGTTGTGATTTTATGTGAACCTTCGGGGAGCCCAGATCGGGTCCCGGATAAATTGTATCGCCACCCTGGGGTGTCAAAAAGTTATTTTGCAGGTCGTATAAGGCTATGAACACATCCATTAGCCTGGAAGCATTCCCTAACGGGACGGTGTGTTACCGGATTTGGTTCACGGGCACGAGGCCCGAGTATTTCAGTTAACCAAGCGAGGCTTGGGTTAACTGGGGTTAACCTATCATTAGAAAACTTAACCAGGGTCAAAGTATAATCCTCTGTGACTGATAGTCGGGAGTGGGTGGAATTGATATCCATAGACCCTCGTTGACTAGGTCAGGGGAGAACAAATTTTTGTGTTATCTGATAGATATGCCATCCGTACCGAGGTTGAGTCAGTAGGTTGTGATGCCTCTGATAGATATGCCATCCGTACCGTGGCTGAGTCAGATGGTTGTGTTATCTGATAGATATGCCGTACCGAGGCTGAGTCAGTAGGTTGGGATGCCTTTGATGGATATGCCATCCGTACCGTGGTTGAGTTAGATGGTTGTGTTATCTGATAGATATGCCGTACTGAGGCTGAGTCAGTAGGTTGTGATGCCTCTGATAGATATGCCGTCCGTACCGTGGCTGATTCAGATGGTTGTGTTATCTGATAGATATGTTGCGAGGATAGAAGTCCCCACCGTGGCTGAGTCAAATGGTTGTGTTATCTGATAGATATGCCATACCGAGACTGAGTCAGTACGTTGTGATGCCTCTGATAGATATGCTGTCCATACGGTGGCTGAGTCAGATGGTTATTTTATCTGAAAGATATGTCGTACTGACGCGGAGTCAGTAGGTTGTGATTCCTCTGATAGATATGCCATCCATACCGTGGCTGAGTCAGATGGTTGTTTTATCTCATAGATATGCCGTACCGAGGCTGAGTCAGTAGGTTGGGATGCCTTTGATGGATATGCCGTCCGTACCGTTGCTGAATTAGATGGTTGTGTTATTTGATAGATATACCGTACCGAGGCTGAGTCAGTAGGTTGTGATGCTTCTGATAGATATGCTGTCTGTACCGTGGCTGAATTAGATGGTTGTGTTATCTAATAGATATGCCGTATCGAGGCTGAGTTAGTAGGTTGTGATGCCTCTGATAGATATGCCATCTATACCGTGGCTGAATCAGATGATTGTGTTATCTGATAGATATGCAGTACCGAGGCTGAGTCAGTAGGTTGTGATGCCTTTGATAGTTATACCATCCGTACCATGGCTGAGTCAGATGGTTGTTTTATCTGATAGATATGCCGTAACGACGCGGAGTTAGTAGGTCGTGATTCCTCTGATAGATATGCCATCCGTACCATGGCTAAGTCAGATGGTTGTTTTATCTGATAGATACGCTTTACCGAGGCTGAGTCGGTAGGTCGTGATTCCTCTGATAGATATGTCGTCCGTACAGTGGTTGAATAAGATGGTTGTGTTATTTGATAGATATGCCGTACCGAGACGGAGTCAGTAGGTGGTGATGCCTTTGATAGATATACTGTCCGTACCGTGGCTGATTTAGATGGTTGCGTTATCTGATAGATATGCCATACCGAGGCTAAGTTAGTAGGTTGTGATGCCTCTGATAGATATGCCGTCCATACCGTGGCTGAGTCAGATGGTTGTGTTATCTGATAGATATGCCATACCGAGGTTGAGTCAGTAGGTTGTGATACCTCTGATAGATATGCCGTCCGTACCGTGGCTGAGTCAGATGGTTGTGTTATTTGATAGATATGCCGTGAGGATAGAAGTCCCCACGTGGCTGAGTCAGATGGTTGTGTTATCTGATAGATATGTCGTACTGAGACTGAGTCAGTAGGTTGTGATGCCTCTGATAGATATGCCATCCATACGGTGGCTGAGTAAGATGGTGGTTTTATCTGATAGATATGCCGTACCATCGTGGAGTCATTAGGTTGTTATTCCTCTGATAGATATGCCGTCCGTACTGTGGCTAAGTCAGATGGTTGTTTTATCTGATAGATACGCCTTACCGAGGCTAAGTCAGTAGGTCGTGATTCCTCTGATAGATATGCCGTCCATACCGTGGCTGAATCAGATGGTTGTGTTATTTGATAGATATGCCGTACCGAGGCTGAGTCAGTAGGTTGTGATGCCTCTGATAGATATGCTGTCCATATCGTGGCTGAGTTAGATGGTTGTGTTATTTGATAGATATGCCGTACTGAGGCTGAGTCAGTAGGTTGTGATGCCTCTGATAGATATGCTGTCTGTACCGTGGCTGAGTCAGATGGTTGTGTTATCTGATAGATATGCCGTGAGGATAGAATTCTCTACCGTGGCTGAGTCAGATGGTTGTGTTGTTTGATAGAGATGCCGTGAGGCTAGAGTTCCTCACTGTGGCTGAGATCAGACGATTGTGTTGGTTCTAGCGGGTGAAGGCCCAGATTATGTATCGAGTTTATGGACTCAATGTTGTACGGAGTCTAATGACTCAAGATTGTATGGAGTCTATGGACTCAAGGTTGTGCGAAGTCTGAAGACTCAAGGTTTGATTTCATTGGGTGTAAGCCCGGTTGATCTTGATAGTTATCATGGGGGTATGGGATGCCATGGTAACAAAATTAATGTCATCGGATTTGGAAATGGATAGCGAGTCTACGAACTCTAACTTGGATATTGAGTCTATGGACTCAGGTTGAATACGGGTGAAGGCCAATTTTTTGAGTCTGCGGACTCAAGCATAAAGTGTGAACGGTTGTCTGGGATGGTAATCTAGTGGTGTAGACGATGATTGGATGAACTTGGAAATTGAGGTGGGGAACCACGAAATAGGGTAAAATAGCCCTGAGTGACCTCGGGTCACGGATTACGAGATTATATATTATTATAATATGGGAACTGTATTGCAACACTATATTGTTATTGATGATGATGATTGTTACTAGGTGGAAAATAGCCTAGATGGATTGTGGATTTTGCTGGGCTCTATAGGTCACTCTTCTCATTTTATGTCTTCAGATTTGGCAGCAGTTTTCGATTGGCAAGGGGTTATACTTGATGGATTCTGAAAGTGTACAGGTGCAGTTGTGGCGCCAAAAGTAATGGCTATCATAGCCAGTGAGGTAACGTATTTGGTTATGATGGGTTATTGTGATGACCGGTTGTTACTGCTTATGTATGCTCATCAGCAAAGTTAAAAAATCCCCATATTTTCACGGGTAAAGTCTTCCGCATGCTTGGTTATGACAAACAAGCACGTGTCTCGGAACTTGATTTCTCAGGCGCGGGTTCGGGGCGTCACAGTTTGTTTCAGAGCTAAAAATAATAACCATCATAACAAATCGTAATCGATACACTGTTGGTTTTGAATCAAACGACGATTTGAAACCTTGTGTATACGATAGGAGTGAGCGCTAGAGGGATAGATCATCTCCAGAAGAGTGTAAGAGATAGTCTAATTAGACTGGTAGAGGATTCAGGATAGCTAGGTGATATATTGTAGATGATCTTTTGATGAAATAGATTTTTGAATATCCCTATTACGAAATAGTAAAGTAAAGCGTTGTTTTTTTTTCTGTGATAGGAAGAACGATGCCACCTCGACGAGCACCTGTGGGTACATTGGCTGGAGCCTATGAGGCTATTGCTGCCTTAGCTAATCTGATACAGCGGCAACAAACTCAAAATAGGAACGGGAATGGTAATCGCATTCCCATCGCTACCTTTTCAGAGTATGGGAATGTGACCCGCCTAGAAAAGTTCAAGAGGCTGGGACCATCAGCCTTTACGGGTACAATAGATCCGTTAAAACTAGAGAACTGGATCAGGGGCTTAGAGAAAATATTTCGGCTTATGTCTTGTCCGGAGGACACCAAGCTAGAGTTCGCCATTTTCATGCTTGAGGGCGAGGCAGAACATTGGTGGACGACAGTTGAGAGAACAGTCCTAGAGGATCAAAAACCCGTGAGTTGAGCAAAGTTCACAGGGTTGTTTTATGAACAATATTTCTCTGCGTCCATGAAGAAGAAGAAAGAAATTGAATTTCTACAGCTGACCTAGGGGAACATGACCGTCAGGGAGTATGAGCAGAGGTTGAACCAACTCTCTAGGTTTGCTACCATGTTCGTAGAGGATGAAATGTGGAGAGTAGAAACATTTGAAGAAGGATTACGACCTGCTATAAAAGGGAAGTTAGCAGCTCAAAGATGTACATCGTTTTCTGAACTTCTAGATAGAGCACTCAGGGTAGAGAGAGTACACGAAGAAATGGCCAAAGCAAGTGTTGGCAAAGGAAAGGGTCCAATAGAAAAGTCAGGGGAAAATAAAGAAGTGAGAGATAGGGACAACAAGAGGAAATTTAGAGACTTCGATAAAAATACTACTTCAAAAGAGGCCAAGCAGGGAAATTGTGAGCGTTGTGGTCAATTCCATCGGACGGAAGATTGTAAGGCCGGGGTTTGCTACCAGTGTGGCAAGCCAGGCCACAACAAGAAATATTGCCCAACCTTGGGACAGCAGTCGGGCAGTGGAGGAAAGGGTCGTGTTTTTTTCATGACACAAGTAGAAGGCCAACTCAACGATGACATTGTCGAAGAGAAACTTTAGATGTTTGCGTCCTACCTTAATAGACGTGCTTACTCTTTTGTCCTAGTGTGTTTTGGATAAGGATTGTACAGGAGGAAAACATCTTAATGCATGCATTTTGTGATAAGTATGGAATGATTTTATAATATAAATATTTTTGCTATTTTAATTATTGAGATATTCGAAAACCCAAAGATATTAATAGTTTACATGAGAAAACTAAAATGGGTACCCTCCACTATTGGGAGATATAAGTTGATCAAATTTCGAGGGTGAAATTTTTGTAAGGAGGGGAGATTATAACGCCCCAGAATTTTAAATAATAAAATTATGCGTTTATTGGTCCTTAACTGGGGTTAAATACTTAAGTGTTTGTTAAATTAATAAAAAGTGGGTTTTGCTCAGGATTGAAGTGCACCGAGGAAATCTCAGTATCTTTTTGCGAAAATCACACACAGTGTGCCGGTCGACTACCGAGACACACCCCTATCGTATCGGTTCCATCAGGTATCATTTCACAGGACCGCGGGGGCCATTATGTGTGATAAAATTGAGAAAAATGGAAAATTTTCAGATTTCCAGAAATTAAGTGGGACCCAATATCTGTTGGAGATCCTAATAGAAATCTGTGCGGCTAGTACTAATGCATGCTGGTCGGCGGTGGGGACTAATGTCTGTCGTCCCAGCAGTTAGGTATCTCAAACGAAGAAACGGCGACCTGTTTTGTGTCCGAAATCAGAAAATTAGTGGGTTTTGTAGTTTTCTTCCGGACTAAAGTGCAGCTGTCAAAACTCAATAGTTTCCCTGAAATTTTTATAGTAGGTGTTGGACTGTCCCAAGTTCGGTCACCTGAAGTTTCATCACTATTAGGTATCATATAATAGGGTTTCGGAGGACATATGCGTGGAAAAGTGGGAAACTCTGGTCAAACTGGTCAAATTGGTCTAACCTAGTCAAATCAGTCAATGCCACACCATTTTGGTCATGTGCGTTGCACATGATCTTACCCCATATCCTTGTCTATATAAAGGGGGGCAACCCCCCTAATTTCTCATAGAGTTTACAAAGCATCGAAGTGCTACCCCAACTATAATCTAGAGAGAGAAAGTGAGGAGAGAGAAAGAGGAGAGAGAAAGAAAGAGAGAAAGGAAAAGGGAGGTCACCTTGGGTTTTTTGACGTCCCCGACGCGTTGGCGGCGTCTGACTTTCTCTCCAGTGTCTTGTTTGGCTTGTAGAGAGAGAGAGAAAAAGGTAGAGAGAGAAAGTGGAGAGAGAAAGCTGCATGTGCTCAACCTTGGGGTTGATCGCCCTCCCGGATGCATTGGCGGTGCCCGTTATTGTACTAGCTACCTCAAAAAATGTGAACAAAGTAAAACCCCTTCCATCTCTTCTCTTTTCCTTGTTATTTGCTATATTCTTTATGGGGAATGTATGTGCGTTGATGGAAAAAGGGTCTGAGATCTCGTGGATGTGTTATGGGAAGGTGGTTGTGCGTGGAAAATGAGTAGGGGGTGTAGCCCTCGGTCTTGGGTCTCAAAACCCCGGATTTAGACTCACTGTGTAAAAGGCGTGGATGGAAAAAGGATCGGAGACCCCTATGTGATGTTGTGATTTTATGTGGACCTTCGGGGAGCCCAGATCGGGTCCCTGGTAAATTGTATCGTCACCCTGGGGTGTCGAAAAGTTATTTTACGGGTCGTATAAGGCGATGGACACATCCATTAGCCTGGAAGCATTCCCTAACGGGATGGTGTGTTACCGAATTTGGTTCACGGGCACGAGGCCCGAATATTCCAGTTCACCAAGCGAGGCTTGGGTTAACTGGGTTTAACTTGTGGTTAGAAAACCTAACCAGGGTTAAAGTATAATCCTCCGTGACTGATAGTCGGGAGTGGGTGGATTTGATATCCATAGATCCTCTTTGACTAGGTTAGGGGAGAACAAATTGTTGTGTTATCTGATAGATATGCCGTACCAAGGCTGAGTCAGTAGGTTGTGATACCTCTGATAGATATGCCATCCGTACCGCGGTTGAGTCAGATGGTTGTGTTATCTGATAGATATGCCGTACCGAGGCTGAGTCAGTAGGTTGTGATGCCTTTGATGGATATGCCGTCCGTACCGTGGCTGAGTCAAATGGTTGTGTTATCTGATAGATATGTCGTACTGAGGTTGAGTCAGTAGGTTGTGATGCCTCTGATAGATATGCCATCCATACGATGGCTGAGTCAGATGGTTGTTTTATCTGATAGATGTCGTACTGAGGCTACGTCAGTAGGTCGTGATTCCTCTGATAGATATGCCATCCATACCGTGGCTGAGTCAGATGGTTGTGTTATTTGATAGATATGCCGTACCGAGGCTGAGTTAGTAGGTTGTGATGCCTCTAATAGATATGTCGTCCGTACTGTGACTGAGTTAGATGGTTGTGTTATCTGATAGATATGCCGTACCAAGGCTGAGTCAGTAGATTGTGATGCCTCTGATAGATATGCCGTCTGTCCCGTGGCTGAGTCAGATGGTTGTGTTATCTGATAGATAAGCCGTGAGGATAGAATTCTCCAATGTGGCTGGGTCAGATGGTTGTGTTGTCTGATAGAGATGTCGCGAGGCTAGAGTTCCTCACCGTGGCTGAGATAAGTCGATTGTGTTGGTTCTAGCGGGTGAAGGCCCAGATTATGTATCGAGTCTATGGACTCAAGGTTGTACGAAGTCTAATGACTCAAGGTTATATGGAGTCTATGGACTCAAGGTTGTACGAAGTCTAAGGACTCAAGGTTTGATTTCATTGGGTGTAAGCCCGGTTGATCTCGATAGTTTTCTTGGGGGTATGGGACGCCATGGTAACAAAATCAATGTTAACGGATTTGGAAATGGATAACGAGTCTACGAACTCTAACTTGGATATTGAGTCTACAGACTCAGGTTGAATACGGGTGAAGGCCAGTTGATTGAGTTTGCGGACTCAAGGATAGTGTGTGAGCGGTTGTCTGGGATGGTAACCTAGTGGTGTAGACGATGATGAGATGAACTTGGAAATTGGGGTTGGGAACCTCGAAATAGGGTGAAATAGCCCTGAGTGACCTCGGGTCTCGGATTACGAGATTATATATTATTATATTACGAGAATTGTATTGCAACACTATATTGTTATTGATGAGGATGATTGTTACTAGGTGAAAAATAGCTTAGATGGATTGTGGATTTTGCTGGGCTCTATAGGTCACTCCTCTCATTTTATGTTTTCAGATTTGGAAGCAGTTGCCGATTGGCAAGGAGTTATACTTGATGGATTTTGAAAGTGTACCGGCACAATTGTGGTGCCAAAAGTAATGGCTATTGTAGCCAGTGAGGTAACGTATTTGCTTATGATGGGTTATTGTGATTACCGATTGTTACTGCTTATGTATGCTCATTAGAAAAGTTGAAAAATCCCCGCATTTTCACTAGTAAAGTCTTCCGCATGCGTGGTTATGACGAACGAGTACGCGTATTGGAACTTGATTTCCCAGGCACGGGTTCGGGGCGTTACAGATTATGTATACACAAGAAAATTGAAGTTTATGCTTCCGCACTATTTTATGTTTCCGGTATGTAATGCCTTGGATATTTTACAGGATAGTTTGGTATCGGATATGGCACATCACGAGCTAAAGTATCCCTGACTCCAGGGAGTATTTTTGGCCACGACAGCTTCACCTTTAGGTTGAAGCCTTTTTGCTAGGAAATATTTTCCTATAATACCATTTGGATCATAGAATTTTATCTATGTCCCTGGACTTCCACTAATCACAATAATGTCCATAATTAACACAATGTGACTAATCCCCAAAAATTAGAGAATTCGTCTGAAGAAAAAATTGAGTTTATTAAAGGGAGGAATATTTCAAAAAATATTACTATTGCTTAAGAAATGGTCAATGAAATTGACAGGAAAGTTTTTGGAGGTAATTTATTATTAAGTTGGACATGGCAAAGGTGTATGATCGCATGGAATGACATTTTATTTATGAGGTTCTGAAGAAGTTTGGTTTTTGTGAAAAGTTCATTAATCTCATCAATAGTTGTCTTCAGAATCAAAGTTTTTTGATCATTATTAATGGAGCTTTGCATGGGTTTTTCTCCAGTTTGAGAGGACTTCGTCAGGGAGACCCTCTTTCACCTTTTATTTTTATATTGGCTGAAGAAGTACTTAACAGAGGTTTAAAAGGTATTATTAACCAGTAGAACAATTCTTACTCCATGGGGAGATATGGTTTTGCTGTTTCTCATCTCTTGTTTGTGGATGACTCTCTTATTTTCTGCAATGGAAGTGCTCGTAGCATCAAGATTATTTGTGACTTTCTCCCTAAATATGAAGATTCGTCGGATCAAAAAATTAATAAAGAAAAAAGTTCTCTTTATGGGTTTGGCAGACTCTCTTCGGCGAGAAAAAGATCTATATATTCCAGAACTGGTTTCAAATTCAAGCAATTTCCTCTCAATTATTTGGGGATAAGTTTGATTAAAGGTAGGCATAAATTAATTTATTATAATCCCATCATTGAGAAGATTCAAAGTCATGTAGCAGGATGGTCAGGTAAATTATTATTGGTAGGAGGTCGTTTAATTCTTATTAAGCATGTTCTTTCCTCTATTCCAGTTCATACTCTTTCTGCTATTTCGATACCTTCTGGAATAGCTTCCAAAATTGAGAAAATTATGGCTAATTTTTTTTGGAATAATTCGGAGATAAATAGACATCGTCATTGGGTGAAGTGGAAGAAATGCTCTTTACCGTATATAGAAGGAGGATTAGTTATTAGAAAGATTTCTGATTCTGTCAAGGCTTTTCGGTTTAAACAAGCTTGGATGATTTACTCTTCATCTAATCTTTGGGAGAGGTTCTTTAAAGCTAAATATAACATTGATCATGTGTGGAATGCTTTACCTAGTTGTGGTTCTTCAAAACTCTGGATTGATATTTGTGAAGTTATCCATATGATGATGCCTAATACTTCGGTTCTCATTGGGAATGAGAACAAAATTAATTTCTGGTTTGATAGATGGTTTAAGGATGACCCGCTTATATCTCTTGTTATTGGAAATCCTCAAACCAATCCATCTATTTCTCAGCCTCTTAATGCGAATGGTGATTGGAATCTTTCTCAAGTGAGTCATCTTATTCCTCCTTATGTTATTGATGAAATTAAAGAGGGTAGTTTTTCTATCTCTAATGACGAGGAAAAATTTGTTTGGACCCCCTCTCCTTCTGGGGATTCTCAGTGAAGACTGCTTGGGATTTTTTTAAGGGATAAAGGTAATGAGATTGATTGGTATAAACATGTTTGGTATCATCTTATTCCTTCTAAAATCTAGATATTTTTCTGGAAAATTATGAATTGCGTAGTGCCTACAGATTTGACGGTTCAAAATGTTGGTATTCCTATGGTTAGTAAATGCTATTGTTGCGATTTTCCTTGTGTGGAGAATACTAATCATCTCTTGAACTATAGTGACCTTGGTTCTTCAGTCTGGTATTACTTTTCTTCTTGGATCTTCATATATTTCAGCAAGTTCGATTCTATTCAATGTACATTGAAAAGGTGGTATTGAGTGGCTTCTTCTAGGAAGAATGATCTGTACATTCTCTTGCCGGCTCTAATTGTTTGGGAAATCTGGACAGAGAGATGTAAAAGGAAGTATAATTCTAAAAAGCGCAATGCTAGCTCTATTATCCATACCATAACTAAAAAGGTTTGTGATATCCACTTTTTGTATGAGAATTTGCATTTTGATTTATTGCCCTTATTTCCTTCGACAGCTCCTTCTATTAGTAAATTCAGAATGGTTCTGGTGAAATGGCTCTTTCCTCCCCATGCTAAGTTCAAATTAAATATAGATGGTGCTTCCAAAGGCAATCTGGGTACTGCCGGAGGCTGAGGTATTATTAGAGACCATAAAGGTAATTTTGTGGCTGGGTTTTTCTCTTATTATGGTTGTTGCACTAACTTTATTGCGGAAACAAGAGCTCTTCTTAATGGTTTAAGCCTTTGTAAGAGACTCCAACTTTGCAATGTGCTCATTGAATCTGATCCAAGTCTTTAGTAGATGAGTGGAATGGTAGAACAATGGGGGCTTGGAAATCTTGGTATTGGAATAAAAATATCAAATCCTTATTGTCAGATGGTCACTTGCTGAATCACATTTTTAGAGAAGTTAATGCTGAGGCGGATGAACTAGCAAATATTGGTTGTGCTTTGTTAGCCTCTAGTATCTTTAATACTAATGATGGAATCCCTAGCAAAATAAAAGCTCTTATTCACTTGGATAAGGTAGGTATAGGTAATCTCAGAAAAGTCCGTATATAATTTATTTTCTTTTTCAGTTGGTTTTGTTGTTTGGTATAAGGTTAATGTCCCTCCCTCTTGTATTTGCAGGGGTAAGGTTTTATGTCCCCCCCTTTTTTATTGTTTCTAGGGGTTTGTTTTGTTTTTTTCCTTTTGTATTTGTAGGGGTAAGGTTTATGTCCCCCCCTATTGTGTATGTAGGGGTAAGGTTTTATGTCCTCCCCTTTTTTCCTAATTTTTAATAAACTGGTAGGGGTCTACCAAACCCCCCTCTCCTTCTAAGAGGCTTTAATTAAAAAAAAAATTATCTGTTACAAGATTTGTTTACAGACACGTCCTTCCACTTCCAATATTGTTATAAGCTTATGGGACAATAACTTATACTATCTGTAATCCCTAACTTATAATGAGAACCCTTTTTCTTTGATACTTTTAGTCAAAATTGGACTTTCAAAACTATTTAAAATTCCTTAAAAGAAATAATAATAATAATTACTTTCTTTTTACATAGAAAATAACATTTTCGATAAAACCATTTCATCGATAAATACCAGTGATGTTTTTCCAAGTCCAGTTTGACAAGTATCAACTCAATATAAGTTACTTTAAAAGAAGAGTATGGATTCCTTGTTGAGCATACACACACTTCTTCTTGTATAGCATACATAACCCAACGAGCCCGTATTTAGTCTGGTGTGTTGGACATTGACGATTGGCTACATCAAAGCTATATAGGCAAATACCAGAGAAGATGTTGACCTCTCAGGTTAAGGATATTCTATCAAATGGACTACACTAAATATGCAGACATTATATTTCTAAGGGTATTCACTAAACGATCGTGTTGTAATATAAGTACTTGTTACATATATCCACATCTTAGTCAAGAGACCCTTTTCTCAGTGATTGAGATTCATCACTCCATCATATGGAACTAACAATGTGTAAGTTAGTAGGGATACATTGTCCAGATGTATCATAAATAACTTAGAACAATTCTAGGTCTACAAGGAACCGGAAAACCATATCTCCTTAGTAATTGGTTCAAAACCAATTGGATGGTTTTCCTACAATGTTACCTAAGGGACAAAGTAGTCTCATCTTATGAGATACTTTTAATATGTGGTACCCAATGTAGAAGACAATATGTAAATGTAAAGATGCTATATTAATAAAGTAGATAAATACAAGTCCAAAATGTCTCTTATGGGCATAAATGTATAACACAAAGTTGGTGAGGTTGCTTATGTCGCGACCTAAAACCCACCCTAGGAGTTAGAGTGAACTTTGGACGACTAATCATGGCTTACATGACTTGCTTGACAAACCAACCTGCAAAACCCACAGAGCATATACAATAGAGGACATTATAGCGGAAACATAACCATAAAGCACAGCGGAAGTCTACCAAACCTCTATGTATATACACACGCAAATCCAAGTTTATACAAAAAGTAACCAAAAGAAAGTGCGGACAGACCCGCCAAAATACATGA
This sequence comes from Tetracentron sinense, assembly GCA_015143295.1. NCBI lineage: Eukaryota > Viridiplantae > Streptophyta > Magnoliopsida > Trochodendrales > Trochodendraceae > Tetracentron > Tetracentron sinense. The sequence continues at coordinate 6,206 of JABCRI010000704.1, read as the reverse complement.
ATGTATATCTCTCATCTCACCCACAGCTAATCCACTCAGAATCTAACACCGCCTACTGATAACCCTCTACGGGAGGTTCCTCCAAAGGCTCCTCGACGTACTCCTCTTCCACCCATGGACCAGGAGCACAAACATCAAATGGAGCTGCAGCTCCCTCAGAACCTGCCGACATAAGAAGTACGGCTGAGCATGGAATACTCAGCGGGTACCAAATACTAACCAATAGTCATAGCATAAAAATGGCAATACATAAATCAGGAGCAATTCATATATGTTAGACGGAAACAATTCATATCATACAAGGAAGTAAAGCAATTTGTAATCATGCTTGTATTTCGTAGAAAGCTGATAAAACCTCTTGAAAACATCGTGCACTTGACTTGGCTTGAAATATCTTTTCGTACTTGAAAGCTTGTCGTGTTTGTCTTACTTGATCTTGTCGAGCGTGTCGTACGTGTCATGTCATGCATGTCATGCGTGCTTGCTTGTGATCATGTAACTTGTGAGATACACTTGTGAGATATCCTTGTGAGATGCGCTTGAGAGAAGCCTTGAGAGGGAAGGGAGACCCTTCTTTATGCAATGCACTTGCGAGGGAAGGGAGACCCTTCTTCATGATATGTATGTACTTGCGAGGGAAGGGAGGCCCTTCTTCATGATATGCACTTGTGAGTGAGGGGAGACCCCTCGTGGAATGTTGGTTCTTGTTTTCTTGTGAAAAGCGAGGTAAAACATATCGTAGGATATGTCCCACCTCTAACCATGTTCTTGAAAACCTCGATAAATCATGTCATGCATGCCGTGCTCGTGGGAACCGTGTACATACTTGCATTTAAATTTAAATATGACATTTGGGTAATTTCACAACACATATAACATCAATGATTGAGCAATGTAATATTCATATCATTTAGGGAAAGCAAGAAAACACACTATCATAGGCCCTAGCAATATTCATAATTTATTAGGCATGCATTTCCTAATTTACAACTCATTTTATTCACCTTGGCATTTCATCAAACATGGTGTGTTCATTATTCATTATTCATTTAAACCTAAATCATGCTTTTCTAGGTGAGTCTACTCAAATCATAAAGGTGTGTTTATTATGGATACAATGCCCTCCCCATTTTAATCATCACAACACAACCCTTGGCATCCAATCGCCCATTCCATCTCCATTCACCATTCACAACCATCCATCTCATAGCACATGTGTAAATGAAAGAAAATCAAAAGAAATAAAGGGAAAAGAGGAACTATAACTAGGAGGGTAGTAAGAAGTACCGACCTTGATCAAGTGAGGAAGAAATCCCCTTCCAAAAACAACCGTGAGTTGCTGCCCTAGCTTGAGGAGATGCTCCTCACGAGTTTGCGCCTTGATCTTGAAGAAAAATGGGCTTGAGTGGAGTGTGGGTTCACAAACCCCTTGATTTCTCTCCAAAATGGAAACCCTAGGTTGGAATCGCCTTCTCCCCTTTCTCCTATTCTCTCAAACTCTCTAAGTGTTGAATGATGCCCTAAAGGCTCGGGTTAAACTCTTAAGGTAAGAGTAAACCGACCAAAAGACCATAATACCCTTACTGAAATTTCTGCAAAAACGCGAGTACTGAACACGTTGAGCTGTGAATAGTGCCAAACATGTTGTGATGTGAATAGTGCCGAACACGTTGTGCTGTGAACAGTGCCAAACACGTTGTGCTGTGAACGGTGCCGAACACGTTGTGCTGTGAATAGTGCCAAACATGTTGTGCTGTGAATAGTGCTGAACACGTTGTGCTATGAACAGTGCCAAACACGTTGTGCTGTGAACAGTGCCGAACACGTTGTGCTGTGAATAGTGCCGAACACGTTGTGTTGTGAATAGTGCCGAACATGTTGTGCTGTGAATAGTGCCGAGTACGTTGTGCTGTGAAGGGTGCCGAACCCGTTGTCACGTTGTGTTGTGCATAGTGCTGAGCTCGTTGTCCGTTGTCTTATGTACAACGTGCCCGTCGTGAGCTGTACAACGTACACGTTGTTTGCTGTACAACGTACCCGTTGTGAGCTATACAACGTACACGTTGTTTGCTGTACAACGTACCCGTTGTCTGTTGCACAACGGATGCACAACGTATACGTTATCAGAGCTAGAGCTATGTTATCAGAGTACGTTGTCAGAGCTACGTCCTTAGTGCCTTCCGAGCTACGATTGCCTGCAGGTTCAGACTGTTTTGGCCATATCTTTTGACTCGTTCGTCCGATTTTGATGATTCAACTTGCGTTGGGTTTGTACTTCGAAAAGGAACATTTTTGAAGTTTCAGAATTTCCAATTTCTTCCTTATTTATTAATTATACCTCTTTAAAGGCAAAATGGCAACGAAAGTGTCATGCATTAAATGTGAAAAGGTCCGGGGCTCTACAGCTTATCAGGTAGCTCTACCTACTCACATGGTGGCGATTCACAATATATTTCATGTGTCCATGCTTCAAAAATACATTCCGGATCATTCTCATGCCTCAATCCATTGGAAATTCGGGAGGTCATCTCAACCTTTGCACTGTCAAGCTGCTCTTGGTAGAAGTGTAGCTGGGCCCTGATGACGACCATTTCTGTAGAGCCCCGGACCTTTTCACATTTAATGCATGACACTTTCATTGCCATTTTGCCTTTAAAGAGGTATAATTAATAAATAAGGAAGAAATTGGAAATTTTGTAATGTCAGAAATGTTCCTTTTTGAAGTATGAACCCAACGCAAGTTGAATCGTCAAAATCGGACGAACGAGTCAAAAGATATGGCCAAAACAGTCTGGACCTGCAGGCAATCGTAGCTCAGAAGGCACTAAGGACGTAGCTCGGAAGGCACTAAGGACGTAGCTCGGAAGGCACAGACAATGCATAGACAACGTACTCTGATAACGTAGCTCTAGCTCTGATAACGTATACGTTGTGCATCCGTTGTGCAATAGACAACGGGTACGTTGTACAGCAAACAACGTGTACATTGTACAGCTCACAACGGGTACATTGTACAGCAAGCAACGTGTACGTTGTACAGCTCACGACGGGCACGTTGTACATAAGACAACGGACAACGAGCTCAGCACTATGCACAACACAACGTGACAATGGGTTCGGCACCCTTCACAGCACAACGTACTCGGCACTGTTCACAGCACAACGTGTTCGGCACTGTTCACAGCACAACGTGTTCGGCACTATTCACAGCACAACGTGTTGGGCACTATTCACAGCACAACGTGTTCGGCACTGTTCACAGCACAACGTGTTCGCCACTATTCACAGCACAATGTGTTTGGCACTATTCACAGCACAACGTGTTCGGCACTATTCACAGCACAACGTGTTTGGCACTATTCACAGCTCAACGTGTTCAGTACTCGCGTTTTTGCAAAAATTTCAGTAAGGGTATTATGGTCTTTTGGTTGGTTTACTCTTACCTTAAGAGTTTAACCCGAGCCTTTAGGGCATCATTCAACACTTAGAGAGTTTGAGAGAATAGGAGAAAGGGGAGAAGGCGATTCCAACCTAGGGTTTCCATTTTGGAGAGAAATCAAGGGGTTTGTGAACCCACACTCCACTCAAGCCCATTTTTCTTCAAGATCAAGGCGCAAACTCGTGAGGAGCATCTCCTCAAGCTGGGGCAGCAACTCACGGTTGTTTTTGGAAGGGGATTTCTTCCTCACTTGATCAAGGTCGGTACTTCTTACTACCCTCCTAGTTATAGTTCCTCTTTTCCCTTTATTTCTTTTGATTTTCTTTCATTTACACATGTGCTATGAGATGGATGGTTGTGAATGGTGAATGGAGATGGAATGGGCGATTGGATGCCAAGGGTTGTGTTGTGATGATTAAAATGGGGAGGGCATTGTATCCATAATAAACACACCTTTATGATTTGAGTAGACTCACCTAGAAAAGCATGATTTAGGTTTAAATGAATAATGAATAATGAACACACCATGTTTGATGAAATGCCAAGGTGAATAAAATGAGTTGTAAATTAGGAAATGCATGCCTAATAAATTATGAATATTGCTAGGGCCTATGATAGTGTGTTTTCTTGCTTTCCCTAAATGATATGAATATTACATTGCTCGATCATTGATGTTATATGTGTTGTGAAATTACCCAAATGTCATATTTAAATTTAAATGCAAGTATGTACACGGTTCCCACGAGCATGGCATGCATGACATGATTTATCGAGGTTTTCAAGAACATGGTTAGAGGTGGGACATATCCTACGATATGTTTTACCTCGCTTTTCACAAGAAAACAAGAACCAACATTCCACGAGGGGTCTCCCCTCACTCACAAGTGCATATCATGAAGAAGGGCCTCCCTTCCCTCGCAAGTACATACATATCATGAAGAAGGGTCTCCCTTCCCTCGCAAGTGCATTGCATAAAGAATGTTCTCCCTTCCCTCTCAAGGCTTCTCTCAAGCGCATCTCACAAGGATATCTCACAAGTGTATCTCACAAGTTACATGATCACAAGCAAGCACGCATGACATGCATGACATGACACGTACAACACGCTCGACAAGATCAAGTAAGACAAACACGACAAGCTTTCAAGTACGAAAAGATATTTCAAGCCAAGTCAAGTGCACGATGTTTTCAAGAGGTTTTATCGGCTTTCTACGAAATACAAGCATGATTACAAATTGCTTTACTTCCTTGTATGATATGAATTGTTTCCGTCTAACATATATGAATTGCTCCTGATTTATGTATTGCCATTTTTATGCTATGACTATTGGTTAATATTTGGTACCCGCTGAGTATTCCATGCTCAGCCGTACTTCTTATGTCGGCAGGTTCTGAGGGATCTGCCGCTCCATTTGATGTTTGTGCTCCTGGTCCATGGGTGGAAGAGGAGTACGTCGAGGAGCCTTTGGAGGAACCTCCCGTAGAGGGTTATCAGTAGGCGGTGTTAGATTCTGAGTGGATTAGCTGTGGCTGAGATGAGAGATATACATTCATGTATTTTGGCGGGTCTGTCCGCACTTTCTTTTGGTTACTTTTTGTATAAACTTGGATTTGCGTGTGTATATACATAGAGGTTTGGTAGACTTCCGCTGTGCTTTATGGTTATGTTTCCGCTATAATGTCCTCTATTGTATATGCTCTGTGGGTTTTGCAGGTTGGTTTGTCAAGCAAGTCATGTAAGCCATGATTAGTCGTCCAAAGTTCACTCTAACTCCTAGGGTGGGTTTTGGGTCGCGACAGAAGTGGTATCAGAGCTTAGGGTTTAGGTCTCTAGGGTCACTTAGAATCTTATACCACGGCTTGACAAGAGCATATGTTAGGAAGGAAGTGAGTCGGGAGCGAGTCTGGTTCCAAGTGTAAGACTAAACTTTAGTCTTAGTGTAAAATGGTTGCTTTAACCGAGTACGGGTCCTAGGTACGCTAGAACACCAAAGTATAAGTATAATGTGATGAATACTCTGATGACTTGATGTGATGTGTATTAGTATTATACAACTAATACAAATTGAATTATTGTGAAACGACATTGAAATAAGCTGTGGTTTCAAGTGAGACTCATGTGGTGCTATTGTTCTCAGGACTTTAGTCATGAGGCGGGGCACACGGGGTCGTGGACCACACACCAGAGCTTCATCTTCTTCCAGAGATGAGGATGAGCAGCCGGACCTCTCCCAGGTCTTAGGCTCTATTGCTGAGACACTCGCCATACTGGCGGCTCAACAGACTATACCATCATCGTCGGCACCTACTCCACCGCCCGCAGCTCCAGTACATCGTACCGCTGGAGTTGAGGCATTCAGGAGATTGAGGCCTCCACCCTTCCATGGGAGTGTGGACCCTCTTGCTGCGGAGGCATGGATCCTCCAGATGGAGAAGATCTTTGCGGTCCTCTCGCCTACAGAGGAGGATAGAGTAGCATGGGCAGTTTTCATGCTGGAAGGTGAAGCCCACCATTGGTGGTTGTCCGCATTGAGGACGCGAGATTTGACCATGCAGGGTCAACCTTGGACTTGGGAGGAGTTCAAGGATACTTTTTACAAGAAGTATTTTCCGATTGGAGCACGGGAAAAGAAAGAGAGAGAATTCATCAACCTTGAGCAAGGTTCTATGTCTGTGGCCGCTTATGAGGCCAAGTTCTCGGAGCTATCACGCTTCGCGACACATATGATTGCCACCGAGGCAATGAAGGGAGGAGGTTGAGTCAAGG
>JABCRI010000703.1:0-113648 GCA_015143295.1 Tetracentron sinense | reverse complement strand
AGGCGGGTCGGTTCTTTCGGACTCATTATTACGGCCCGATCTACCCATATTTACTTGACTCGGCCAAAATGACTAACCACTTTAGATATTGCTTACTCCTAGATCCAATGGCCATAACTTCAGCTATGTTTGATGTGGGACTAAACTACGTTCATGGCAGGCATAGTTTTAATGATTGGCCCCAATGACAGATTTCTATTGGCTGATAACTCTAACTATTAGCGGAGCAGCGTAATCTCAAAATGCTATAATAAGAGATGATCTCTCTTCACTACGGACATAAAACTCTGGAGAGGAAACATACTATATATTGTGATTTTCTCGCTCAGTAAGTATGTCAAGATTAGTTACAATTATTAGGTTTTTCTTCTTCCTCCGCCCTCGTATCACATCCTTTATAATTGAAAGAATGGCCTCTTTTTACTTTTATAAAAAGAATTCTTGAAGGACTACATCGCATCCAAGATTTTGAGACTAAGATTCTAATTGATTTTATTCCATGAGAGTAAATCACAATCACCTTTTACGACTTGAAATTGTTATGTCAATTTCATGATAGAATGCTAGGGACGGCAAAACTTTCACAAATGGTCACAGTCTCTTTCACAATCCACAACAAGAATCTTTTTTATCTTTAAAGCTTTCTCTATGGAAGCAATGACCCGTCCATTTTAAAACAAGTTTTGGATTTTGAAATAAAATCCAACTCTTTATTTGATCCAAAACTTTCTGATGCAAAACCCTTGATCTTCTTCTTCTTCTTTTTATTCCACGCAAGACCCAACAAGAGAGAAGGGGAGGGTGTGACCCTACACCTTGAAGGAGAGGGGAGGTGTGAGCTTTGAGAGAGGAATGGAGAGAGAATTTCTGGAAATTAAGATGACCCCAACCCTTGGACGTCTCCCTTTTATAGGCTTTACTTGGGTGCTTGCAACCCCAGTCTCCATCCTTAATCCAATAAGGATTCCTCAATTGTTCCTTTTTGATTTTCTCCTTTAATTAATTAGGATTAATCAAAATAGAAACTAACCTTATCCTATTAGTAATTAATCAATCATTATCCTAATCCACTTAGGATTCCTTGCTTTGCAAGAAACTAATATAGAAATCTTTGTCCAACAAGAAATCTTTAATTAGTAACTACCTCTAAATAACTAACTAACCTTATCTAATATGGATATTAGTAATTAGAAACATAATTAATAATAAACAATTAAAATACTCTGTAAGAGTAGGAAATCTTTGTTTGCGCATACACACACTTCTTCTAATATAGTGTACATAACCCAACGAGCCCGTATTTAGTCCGGTGTGTTGGACATTGACGATTGGCTACATCAAAGCTATATAGGCAAATACTAGAGAAGATGTTGACCTCTCAGTTTAAGGACAATCTGTCAAATGGACTACCTTAAATGTCGTGACCCAAAATACCCCCTGAGAGTTAGGGATACTTTGGCTCGTGATGTGCTATATCTAATACCAAACCATCTTGAAATACTATCAAAGACATAACATAATAGAATCATAAATAGTGCGAAAGCTTAAATCAAAGTGCAGAAGTGTAACCTAGAAATTTCTTTTCTATACATCATCTGTATTCCAAGTTTGTACATATATAAGTGAACATGCCCACCTATCAAAATATAAAAAAGAAACCTCACAGTCTCTCCACTCAACAGTAGTCTAGATAGGGCCACCTATCTAGGTCTCTATCCTCCTGTGACTGCATCAGGATAGGCGGATCCATGTACTCTTCTTCAACCTATGGTTCCGGGTTGCAAATGTTAAAGGAACCTGCCGTTATAAAATGTATGACTGAACATGGAATACTCAACGAGCCAAAACTACTAGCTAACAGTGCTATCATAATTATAATATTACATACAAGTGCATAAAGAAACACTAATCACAAGTTCATGCTTAAAAACCCCGTCATGAAAAATCTTTCATAAAACTTGTTATTTTCATGGAAAACAAACCGTCTTTACGGCTAAACATGGAATACTCAACGAGCCAAAACTACAAGCTAACAGTGCTGTCATAATTATACTATTACATACAAGTGCGTAAAGAAACACTAATCAAAAGTTCATGCTTAAAAACCCCGTCATGAAAAATCTTTCATAAAACTTGTTCTTTTCATGGAAAACAAACCATCTTTACGGCTGAACATGGAATACTCAATGAGCCAAAACTACTAGCTAACAGTGCTGTCATAATTATAATATTACATACAAGTGCGTAAAGAAACACTAATCACAAGTTCATGCTTAAAAACCCCGTCATGAAAAATCTTTCATAAAACTTGTTCTTTTCATGAAAAACAAACCGTCTTATATATGCTTATGAATTCTTATGAATGCTTATGAGTCTCGTGTTTTCTTATGACTTCTTGTGAGCTTTCGAGTTCTTATAGTTTTTCTTATGAGCTTACGAGTTCTTATAAGTTTTCTTATGAGCTTGCGAGTCCTTGTGAGCTTCTTGTGAGCTTGTTCTTGTGATCCTTGGAGACATGCAAGATCTTAGACTTATGCAATTCTTACGAGTTCTTGAAAGCCCTACGAGACTTATGATCCTTGGAGTTTATGCAAGATATTGGACTTGATCCTTGTGAGCATGAAGTAACCGATCTTAGAAATATCAACCCAAAGTAATTGGCTCTGTCAATACTTATGCATTTATGCTTCTTCTTATGCATTTCCTTTGAAAACCTTTCTTATGATTCTTGAAATACATGCTTATGAGAAAACTTTGGTTATGAAAGACATAAAGTGTGTGGAGTACTTGTGATCATTATAATACATGGGAAAAGCTTGAAACATTTCATACATGGTCATACAAGACATATTAACATCATAGTATACTTGGAAAAATCCTAGAAACATTGAACATTATCATTCAAGGCATTACATCACAATAATCTTGTTTTATTTGAAGATAATATCCCGAAAACGGATTTACTATTGACCTTGAGAAAATCCCCAAATTTGACACCATTATATTCTAGGTTGAGTCATAGCGAGGTTAGAAAATAGGCGTATTTGCTCATGAGGTTACATTAAGCTAGATAGTAGAATGTTCTTACTATTTGTATCATAGTAAAGCTAGGTAGTAGTTTTACTTACCTTGGAAAGGTAGAGACCTCTTTGATCTAAGAGCTTGAAATGGTTGAGAAGCTTAGAAGAAGTGAAATCGTGCTTGGGGAAGAAGATCCAAGCTTTGAGGCAGAAGATCCAAGCCTTTGGATGCAAGGATCGTGCTTCTCTTGATCTCAAATGAAAACCCTCTTTGGAAACCCTAGTGCACTCCCTTTTCCTCTCAAAAGATATTTCTCAAAGTGTTAAAACCTTTAATCCCACAAAAATTGGGTATTTATAGGATTAGAGTTGAAAAATCACGCATATACCCTTTAAAAATCCATTTCTCGCGATTTCTACGAATGTACTCGTCGACGAGTGGACTCCAGTCGTTGACGAGTGGGTTCCATTTGTTGATGAGTGGTTGAAAATCGACGACAAACAGCAATTTTTCGCATTCTGTTTGGTTCACTCATCGACGAGTCCAAGGCACTCGGCGATGAGTGGAAACTCTGACTGGGTGGAGTTTTTTCCATTTCGGTATTTTGACCATAACTTTTGACTAGATTATCGGATTTTGACGATTCAACTTGTGTTGGATTTTTCTTTTAAATAAAAACAATTTTGTGTCTAATAGACAAATTCTAATTTTGAGTTTTTAATTACCTAAATGGGCTCTAAAGTCAACTGATCTGAAAATGGATTTCAACAGTCCAGTTTTTCAGCAATCCAACTTTTAAGTCAACCCTGACCAAAAATCTGAAAAAGTGATCATCATGAACCTCGAAGAGGGTTCCAATAACTTTCTAAAAATTCAAGAATCGCTCAATTCCGATCAGCGGTGAGAGAACTAGAGCTACTTAAAGTTGAGGGTATGCAAAGGCATAACCCTTGTTGATACTTAAGAGTATTCTATACTCTTAATTTCTTCATTCCAAACACCCATATACTAAAATATATATTCTTAAAAGCTTTAATACATGATATCATTCATCATACTAGGCCATTTAGATTCGGGATTCTACACTAAATATAAAAACAGTATATTTCAAAGGGTATCCACTGAGCGATCCAGTTGCAATATAAGTACTTCTTACTTATATCCACATCTTAGTCAAAAGACCCTTCTCTTAGTGATTGAGATTCATCACTCCATCATATGGAACTAATAATGTGTAAGTTATTAGGAATACATTGTCTAGATGTATCCTGATTAACTTAAAACAATTTTAGGTCTACAAGGAACCGGAAAAACCATATCTCCTTAGCAATCAATTATCAACTAATTTGATTGTTTTCCTACAATGTTACCTAAGGAACAAAGTAGTCTCATCCAATGAGATACTTTTGATATGTTACCCAATGTAGAAGATAATGTATGAATGAAAATATGCATTTGTTAATTAAATAGATAAATACAATTCCGGAATGGCTTTCATGGGCATATATGTCTAACAATAATCCCTCTCATCACTATCTAACTCCTCCATTTTTCCTAAGATCAAAGTTATTGGAGCGGATCAATTTAGTAGGCTTAGGCCAGATCACATGTAGGAATTCATTCGAAACATATCCCTCAGGCTTGGGCATCATGCATAAACGGGCTTTTAGTTCTAGAATCCGTCCATGAGCACTAAAATTGGATCATGATCAGGTTGGACTTGGATGTTGGGCCTAATTGACACCCTAGATTCACTGCCAAAACTGAAGTATGGAGAATACTGGGACCAACCAATCATATCAACCTTTAATCATCCCATTTAAATAATGTCAAACCACTTTTGAATATATGCCCCAAAACGGTTTGACTTTGCCTAAAAAGTGATTAAGGGTTGAAGCGATTCGCACTAAAACTCCCCCTGAAGTCTATAAAAGGAGAATCTCAATATATAAAACAATTAAAAAAGAGATTAACATATATTTTCGGCGATTCATCCCACTATGCCTTTAATCTACATGTAATGTAAGTGGCTTTTTTACTATTTTACACAATCGACTTGTGGTGAGCTGTATTTGAAAATTCATGCTATTTCGATAATTTAGCCAAAATTCATGCCAAATTTCGATAATTTAGTGAAGTTTTGGTTTCGAGTCTTAATTATTTTATAATAATTGTTTATATCTCCTTTCTATATTTCACAAATTATCTTATATTTCACAAAATTTCATTAGAAATTGAAATACTTCTCTTTTTTGGTTTCTCTTAGAATGTTTTATTTTCTTTCCCATTTTCACTTAATTTGAATCTCTTGGGTGAAAGTCAACACAAAAGATGTGAAGATCAACATAACTACTCCATGTAGAAGACATCTTCAGGAGATACTTTAAAAAAAAATACTTTTTTTCTTTAGTTTTGAAGCTTACTTCAAATTATTTCACGCGAATTCATAGTATATTCAATGGTTCCGACTGATTGATTAATTTGCAAATATTTGAATTATTTACCATTACACATATTTTTACTTTTTCTTGGATAATAATTAAAAAAATATTGATCTTAATCTTTGTTTATTGTAAAATAATTATTACTATTCCATTTCAAGTGTAATTTCAGTATGCAATGTATGTTCAATGAAGCTATTGATTGGCCAATGTTTTTGGAAATTTTAAAAATATATTTTTTAATTTACATATTAATTATTATTTTTTAACTTTGCTAATATTAATTATTAATAAAATAATATTTATTATGAACGTGTTTATATTCTTGCCACATTATTAATAAATAAATTTTATAGTCTTGCTTTATTATTGTTTTTCATTTCGTAGTTGTCAGAGGTATAGTCCTATCACCTATGTTCAGCTGCCGGTGCGTGTTTTTCCTCCATTTGAAATGTATCTCTTAAGTATTTTGGTTTCTTTTTATCCTTGTTATTGGTATTCAAAGGTGGGAAAACCCACAAAACTAGCTACAAGCCCGGGAGAGGGAAACCCCAATAACATTATCTTTTCTTTACTATTATAATGGGCAAGGCAGGCGTAGCCTGATTTTTCCGAAATTCCCAAACTACCCTTATGTAAATCAAAACTTTGATTTAATGTTTTACTTTAATTCCCAAACTACCCCTTGCTCACAGACAATCACGATTGAACTTGGGGAGAGTTCAATCGCATTTGCGGTAACTGTGGTTAACTCCTTCCCCTCGCTCTCACATGCATCGTACATGCTACCAGCTAGTTTTTTTATAATGGGAATCAACCCCACAAGAGGATCCCTCAGAATAGTAAGCCTCAATAAATCTTCCCCATATGATATGTTATGTTCACAAATAAAACAGTTCCAATTCAGTCTATAATGTTTAATGAAAATGACAACCCCAAAATAATTTAACTTGTAGGTTTACTGATGAATAAAATATGATAATGGCCTCAAGAGAATGTGGGAGTCTTTTTCGTTTTTCTTAAAAATTACAGACATTTTAACGATATTTTTTACTGTCATTTTTTCTGAAAATGACACCAATAGTGTAGCTTGATTTTTAATCTTCAGAAGCTTTCTTGCACATGAGATAACCACGAATCAAAATTTACACGTATAATAGGAAATTTTAAAGTTCAGTGAAGGTCTTAATGACCGAAATATCCCTAAGCTTATATTAGATATTGAGAAGGGTATAAGGTCTTGAAAATGGTCCCTAAAATGGATTCTTGCCATGAAGCCTCATAAGAAGAAATATTGTGACATAGCAACTGTAAAGGATAAATTCATAAAATTGATTAAGTGATTGGGGAACGAGCTGGTTTTCTTTGTTATGCTTACCGATGAGTGACATGTGGATCACGTGATTAAAATAGAGGAATGACCCGCTGTCTAGTGTATAACGTTTCCGTTGTGTATTTCACAACGTACTTGTTGTCCTGTGAACAACGTTCCCGTTGTCTTATGCACAACGTACCCGTGTACCCGTTGTACTCTCGACAACGTTCACATTGTCGTATGCACAACGTATCCGTTGTCTTCAAGATAAGCGTATCGAACCTCGTTTTAACGCATATACAACGAACCCGAGCTTGAGTCAACAACGAGACCGACTCGCAGGAGAAAGTGGTCAGGAGGCGATCATTCTATTCTGACAGTAGGTGAAAAGCACTATCTTGGCATTTAATGCTGGTCACTTCTGCGTGCTGTCAGAAACAAACCGACTGAACTAACAGTAGGCTCCCACGTGTGACACGTAAGGTGGTAGATCTGTCTGACATATTTGGTAATGAGTATAGAGCACGTGGCATGGGCATCCGACTAAAACCTATAAATACCTCGAGAAACCCAGTGCATAAGGACCAAGAAACTTCTGCCCTTTCTCTCTTATTTGCTTCTGTGCTTCTTACTGTTCATCATCTTCCACACCTACTTATTTTGGCATCGGAGTACAGGTCAGGGTTATACACCCTTCAACTCCTACCTTCTACCAATAAACCAGAGTACCTATAGCAGCTGCTGACACGTGTCCTTCTCAGAATTTTTCACTTCAAAATTGGCGCCGTATGTGGGAAATAATAAACGAACCTCCCTTTGCTCTTTGTGATCATGACTCATCAAATTCCCGTGTCTGCACTTGAGAATCAAACCCCTCTGGCCACTCCCTTTGCACCTACCGTCATGCAAACTTTCATCCCAAGAATTGAGCATTCTTCTGGGCAGCCTGAGAGAATTATGTCTCCATCAGATGATTCCTCTTCTTCAGATCAAATTTTATTGATGTTGTAGAGGCAGCAGTTTGCTTTGGACCTTATCACCAGGCAACAACAGATGTTGCAGGAGAGGCTCGATGCTTTCGAGCACAGTAGACTCGAAATGGATGAAGGGCCACCTCAGAGGCCTTCGGCAAGACGTCAACTTGACTTCTCATCTTCCCCTTCAGGAGTAGCAGCAGCATGGCTAGTTTCCCAGCCGTTGCAAGAGAATCGTGAGAATAGATTCTTGCTTATTCCTCCTACTGGTGATACAGTTCGACCCCATTCTTCACCCATTCCTGATGCACAATGGAGTCCGGTCTGTGCTGATCAACGGGATTCTTCTAATCATGCTGAGCTACGAGAAGATGAGGCTCGAGAGAAGCCACGAGGATGTGCTGCAAAGGAGCCTAATACTCAAAGGGCTTGGATTACATCCAAAGAGGTAGAGGCCATGATCAATGCTCGTGTCAAGAGCATGAAAGGAGGAACTTCTTACCACTTTGCTCATATGACAAAGGACAACGTTGAGAACTCTTCTTTCTCGGATGCGATCAATCAGTCATATACTCCTTCCCGGTTCATGACACCAAATTTTTCCATATTCACGGGCAAGATGGATCCGGAAGAGCATTTGTTCGACTTTAAACATTTAATGGCTCTTCGCAACTCAGATGATAATCTTTTATGCAAAGCCTTTCCCAACAGCTTGTCTGGAGCAGCATCAAGGTGGTTCCGAAATCTACCCCTGGCTCAATCAAAAGCTTCTCCGAGCTCAGGTCAGTTTTTATTGATCAATTTATTATCAATAAAAAGAAAAAAGCAGGTGCAGATTCTCTCTTTGCTCTAAGGATGAAGCCAGCAAAATCTCTGAGGGAGTTCATTCCGCGCTTCACTGATGAAGTCCATGGCATCGACAAGATTGATGATGGGAGTTGTATAGCTGCTTTCAAGAATGTCATCCCCAAACATTCTGAGCTCTACAAATCTCTAGCTCTCCACTATCCTGTCAAGCTAGATGATATGTTGGTTCGCGTTGCCAAGTTCGGAAGATATGAAGATGATATCTCAATTGTACCACGGCTAAAGGCGAAGGGATTGGATGTTGTGGAGAGAGCGAGCCGGTCGTCTTCATCAAAGAAGAAGGAGAAAAGACGAAGGTATGAATCTTCATCATCTGAGGACTCGTCACCTAGTGAGAGGAGGGAGAAAGTGGTGTACGTGACTCAACAAGATCAGTCGGTTCGGCGCCCATATGAAGGAAATTCCAATCAGAACCAGTAGTAGAGCAGGATGGATAGACGTCCAAATCTGAATCATCAGCATCAAGAGAGGGAACCTTATCAGCCTTGTCAAGAGAAACCTCGAAATAATCAGGAGAAGGGCGATCAGGCGACAGAGAGGTGTCCTTTTGTAGCTCGACCATCATGAAGTCCATGGAGGATCAGTCATACTTCGAATGGCTTGCCCGAGCTATTCAAGATGTCACATCAGGACCTTGGGCACATGAGTATTGTCATTATCACAAGTGTCATGGCCATCTGACGAACCGTTGTCGCATTTTGAGGGAATATTTGGAGAGGTTAGTCCAGGAGGGCTACTTGGGGGAGTATTTGGATTCTAGTAATGGTGGTGCAGTGCATACCAGGGAACCATTAACTCAGTCTCGTGCAAAAGAACCTTTAAATAATCCAAGCACCAGTGGAGGACGAGGAGGACGAAGAGGAGCACCCATGGGAACTATCAATGTCATCCACCGTGCACGAACGCCGGCGATAGACGTAGAGCAAGAGTTCAGGGCCAAGGCAAGGAAGTTGTCTCATGTAACTGAGGTATGTCAGGTACAATCAGCAGTGAGGGGCATCGAGCAAGCACTTACTTTCTCTGATCACTATATGGCAATGGTGGTCAGACCTCACTATAATGCTCTCATTCTCACCATGCGGATTGGGGACTTCGACATTAAGAGGGTGCTTGTAGATTTAAGGAGTGGGGCAGATATCCTTTATCTTCATGCTTTCACTCAAATGAAGTTAGATCCAGCTGCTCTTATCCCTACTCAAACCCCGTTGTTTGGGTTTGATGGGAGCTCGATGCTGCTTGTGAGGGATGTCGTTCTATCCGTTATGGCTGGACCCATTATCTTGCAGACTCGATTCTGCGTTCTTGATGCCCCGTCCCCGTACAACGCAATTCTGGGACGATGGTGGACTCACGAGATGAAAGTTTTCCCTTCTCCTTACTATCAAGTATTAAAATATCCTACTTAAGACGGGCCCAAGGAGATCAGAGGAGACCAGTTGGCATTTCAGAAGTGCGAATTCGCTCCGCCCTTTGTGCCTAAATAGCAATTACAGGTCGGGTCCGTTGTGGAGGAGAGCTCGGAGGATGAGTCGTGCAGACCATCCGTTGAACCCACGAAAGCTGTCAATTTGGGAATGAATGAGGAGCCAAAGGTGTTGCAGATCGGGACGAGCTTAACAGCAGGAGAAGAGGCTCAACTGATGGACTTTCTAAAGTAGAACCTCGATGCCTTTGCCTGGTCGCACAAAGATATGATAGAGATCAGTCCAGGTATTATCTGTCATCATCTCAATGTCGATCCTACTGCCCCCAGTCAAGCAGAAGCCCCGGAGACTTACCCCAGCCTATCATAGTGCCGTCAACGAGGAGATTGACAAGCTCATCCAACATGGGTTTATTCGAGAAGTGCATTATCCCGACTGGATAGCAAATGTGGTGGCTGTACCTGAAAAGAATTGGAAAGTGAGAGTTTGTATTGACTTCACCAGTGTCAATAAAGCTTGTCCCAAAGACTTTTTTCTCATGCCAAGAATTGCTAGGCTTATCAATGCCACTGCTGGCCATGAAATGTTATCTTTTATAGATGGTTATTCGGGCTATAACCAAATTCTTCTGGCTGAGGAAGATCAAGAGAAGACTACTTTCATTACAGAGCGTGGCCTATTTTGTTATCGTGTTATGCTTTTCAGTTTGAAGAATGCTGGTGCCACTTATCAACGTCTAATGAACGTAATATTTGGTCCAGTGCTTGGCAAAACAGTGGAAGTGTATATTGAAGACATCGTAATAAAGAGTCAAGAGCAAAGTACCCTTGTGGCAGATCTCATTGAACCTTTCTCTATTCTTCGAGTTTTTTATTTGAAGTTAAATTCAAAGAAATGTATGTTTGGGATTACTTTTGGAAAATTCTTGGGTTATCTTGTGAGCCAGCGAGGTATTGAGGCTAATCCAGCTCAAATCCGTGCTCTGTTAGACATGCTGGAGCTAAAGACCGCTTTATCTCAAAATCGTCTGATCGTTGCAAACCTCTCTTCGAGCTGTTAAGGAAGGATTCAGTATTCAAGTGGACTTCAGAGTGTTCTCAAGCCTTTGCTCCTTTGAAAGATTATTTGGGCTCTGCTCCCATTCTCTCAGTTCCTGAGCCCGGTGAAATATTATATCTATATCTCTCCATCTCAGAGCAAGCTATTGGTTTCGTCCTGCTTAGGAGTTGTGACGGCGTTGAGAAGCCTATATATTTTATCAATAAAACCTTTCTCAAGGTGGAGTGTAATTACAGCAAGCTCGAGAAGGTATGTCTTGCTCTTGTCTTTTCTGTTGAAAAACTTCGTTCTTATTTTCATGCTCATACTATCATTGTCATCACAATGTACCTCTTGAAAATTGTGTTGAGACGACCTGAGTTGGTAGGAAGGATGTCAAAATGGGCTGTGGCGCTCAGTGAATTGGACATCCAGTATCGAGCAAGAATTTCAGAGAAGGGGCAGACTATGATAAGTTTTCTCTTCGATTTCCCCGTAGAAGAAGCTGAAGTGGAAGTAAATCCAGATCTTCATGAGCTCCCAGACGAGGATGACAACCGAAATGTTGAACAAGACGAAGGCAAACTAGCAACGTGGAATGGTTGGGTCTTATATGTAGATGGATCTTCCAAATCTAATGGTTCAGGGCTTGGCGCTGTGCTCATTAATCCAGAGAACATAAAAATCTAGAAGATGGCGCGTCTTGGCTTTACTGCCTCTAACAATGAAGCTGAGTACGAAGCATTGCTACTTGGGTTGCAAAGTGCACATGATTTGAAGATCCCGAAGCTAAGAGTGTTCTGTGATTCACAACTCGTGGTGAATCAGGTGAATGGTGTCTATGAATGTAAAGATGATCGGATGAGACAATATGCTGCTCTTATTCATACTCAGTATGAGGCATTCACCGTTGTTGAAATCAAGCATATCCGAAGAGATGACAATAGGCATGCTGATGCTTTAGCCTACCTTACTTCCATGTTGCATTCTGATGAGCCTAAAGCAATTCTTATGGAATATAAGGAGTATC
Organism: Tetracentron sinense; assembly: GCA_015143295.1. Lineage (NCBI taxonomy): Eukaryota > Viridiplantae > Streptophyta > Magnoliopsida > Trochodendrales > Trochodendraceae > Tetracentron > Tetracentron sinense. The sequence goes on along the minus strand of JABCRI010000703.1, from coordinate 101,538 downwards.
CTTCAATCGAGTTTCAGCCACAACGAGAGATGTTTTTTATTAATCCTGTTCCGAGTTGGATGACAGGGTTAACAACATATTTGAAAGATAGAGTTCTCCCTATCAACGTGAAGGAATCAAGGCGTATCCAGTACAAGGCGCCACGATATGTTTTGGTGCAAGGAGAGTTAAACAAGAAATCTTTCGGGGGTCCTTTACTAAAATGTGTTCATCCTGTAGATGTTGAAAGGATTCTTGCTGAGCTTTATGAAGGTATTTGTGGCATTCATTCTGGGGGAAGAACAATAGCTCACCGAGCTCTGGGGCAAAGTTACTTTTGGCTTTATATGCATGCTGATGCTCCGAAATATGTGAAGAAGTGAAGCCAGTGTTAATGGTATGCTCGGTAAATCCATGCTCCAGCTCAAGAGCTCAACACCGTGTCCCAGCCTTGGCCATTTGCTCGTTAGGGGCTTGATATTGTGGGACCCTTTTCCAAAGCTCCAGGAAATCTAATCTTTCTCCTAGTAGCAATTGACTACTTCTCTCGTTGGATTGAAGCTATCCCCCTCGCCCGTATCAGAGAGCAGGAGGTGAAGAAATTCATTTGGGAGCATATCATCTGTAGGTTTGACATACCACAGTCCATCATCTCTGATAACGGGAAGCAGTTCACAGGGAGAATTATCGCTGAATTTTGTAAAGAGCTGAAGATCAAACATATTTTCTCATCATCCTATTATCTTTAAGGGAATGGTCTGGCCGAAGCAACTAATAAGAATATTCTGAATGCACTGAAATGAAGATTGGAATATTCAAAGGGGAAGTGGACCAACGAGCTACACAACGTATTATGGGGGTATAGGACAATGTCAAGGAGTCTTACAAATGAAACACCTTTCTCTTTAGCTTACAAAATGGAAGCTGTTATTCCTACATAGATCAGTCTGCCCACAATACGTTCCTGGCACAACAAGAAGAAAGCATGAGAGGACAAAAATATTGAGCTCATGGCCATTCATCTTGACTTACTAGAAGAAAAGTGGGAAGATGCCAGCATTCAGATGGGAATGTATCAACAGTGATTAAGGAAGGCTTATAATCAAAAAGTACAACGGAGAGTCCTTCAGGTCCGAGATCTCATCCTTCGAAAAGTATTCTAGAATACAAGAGAGTTTAACAGTGGAAAGTTAGGACCTAATTGGGAAGGGCCTTATATTGTAGATCGTTTGGGGAGCCCTGGTGTATACTACCTTAAAGATTTACAAGGTAATACAATCCTAAAATCCTGGAACATCATTAATTTAAGGCAATTCTTTCAATAGAAGTTTGTGTTATACAACGAGTTTCTTTGCTTATATATTTGAGTTTGCTTGTATAATCATTTAAGTGAATTACTCGAGATTTTGTGCAAATATATTGTCCAAGTGTTAAGTGAGACAGTGTAAATGTTTTGCAAATTCAAATAAAGTTTCATTTGAACAGCGTACTCACAACGAGACACAAGTGGCTTATCCTAAGGATGTCATCTGAGCAAACCAGTGGCTTATCCTAATGACATCGTCTAAGCAAAGTGCCTCATCGATGAGTTACATTTAGTTCATCTTATGAAATTTTATTTGTCAGATTACATTTACAATGTACTACACAGTGTTGCATCTTAGACAATTTATTCTTTTTATATGAATTTACTTTGTGAGTGTGGCCAGTACCAGTGATCTTTTCAATATGCTTATTGCTGCAAAATTGCCAAGTGTTTAGATCCATTTCAATGCTGTCCTTAGAATGACATCTCTATTTTTGTGTTCTACCATGTGTTCTCTGCCTTGTTAGAATTGCGATTACTTATGTTACTTTTGTTATTTATGCATTCTGTATGAGTCCTTTCCTCTTTATGCATCAAGGTTGAGTCAAAATACAAGTGATAAGTGCAAAAAAGATTTCATTTATATAAGCCCATTGCTGGGAAGAGTGCATCACATACATCACAACAAAAGAGAAGGAAATGCATAAACAGAGACAAGAGAAGCATAAAGACAAAGGAAGTCAGGTAGTAGCATCTTCGGGAGCAGTAGAGGCATCAGGCAGCACAACAGAAGGAGGGGCAATAGTAGCAGGTACACCGGAAGTAAAAGAATCAGAAGACAGTTCAGAGTGCAGAAGAGCAGGACCTTCAAAGGGGAGTGTTTTCTCAACTCCTTCAACTTTAGGCTCCTTGTCCAAGTTGACAACTTCTTTGCTTTGGAGCTCAAAATATGTGGTCGCATCTTCCTCGCTGTCCTCTTTTAATCTTCCTTGTTAACGGAGCATGTTAATCAGTTCCTTCTCGGTCTTCATCCAGCAGTTTTTCCAACTGCATTTGGTAGTGGCTCTGGAGTTTTTCAGTTGTAGTCTTCTCAGCCTTCTTGGACTCCTCCAGGTCTTTGTTGCCTCTACTTCTTTAAGCTGTCTTCCCAGTGTCTGGGATATGACCTCCAATTCACTAATTCGGAGAACAGCATTCTCAGCTTCCTCTTTTGCCTTCGCTTCTCCTTTGCTGCCCGAGCTTCCTCTTCAGCCTTTTCTTGTGATTGCTGGGCAGAGGTGAGTTTGTCCTCCATCAGCCGCACTTCGGCATGAGCTTGTGCCAGATCAAGTTCTATTCTTTGTCCTCCTCTGCTAGGGTTTCTTTAATGGTATAAACCCTTCCTTTCCAATATTCTATTGCCTCTCTGAGATGATTGTAGTGATAGTTGCTACGAGCATTTAGTTCGGTAACCAGAGTATTCAACTATGGAATAGAAATAAGTAAAGTCAATACATCGTTGAGTATAGAGAACAATATAGTGTGGGACAATAGAATAACTCTTACCGATGTGAGGGCACGACATGCTGCATGATTCACCTTGGGGAAGGATAACTGCTCAACATGTGCAACATCAGTGGGAAGTCTCATGGCATAAGTCAGTGCTAAAGCCACAGAGTCTGTTGTCATTGCCGAGTCAACTACGGTTGGTCGTCCATACCGGGAGAATTCGGGAGACCAATCAAGATGATTTCCTGGTACACCCAACTCCCGTTGTGCTGGGACAGTAGTATCCATTGTCGCAGTAGGGGCGACAACAGTAACATCTGGAGCAGTGGGGGCTGGATTAGCTTGTGAAGTGGTAGTAGCAACAGGAGCATTGCTGACTACTGGGGGTCCCGGTGTGGTTTCGGGTTCCCTGAAGACTCTACAAGGGGAGGAGGGAATTGCAACAGTTTCAGCAACAATCTTGCCTTTCTCAGGGCGCTTTTCTTCTTTCTTCTTCTTCTTGGCCTGTATCTCGGCCTGGGTGTGAACCCTCTTTCTTTTCGGCTCAGCGGCCATGGCTTCCGTTGTGGTGTGAGTATTCTTCAGAGGAAGCAGAGGTAGAACTGTCGTTGGATGAGCAGACCTTGCCTTTCTGATGAGTGGAGGGGGACAATGCTTGCCATCTCTTCTTCTTCTTCTTCAAGAGGTTCGGTAGTAGGGTGAGAAGAAGAAGCACCCTGTTGTCCTTGGTCTATAGGAGGAGTTGGATTCGGTACGCTGTCGAAACCCCAAGTATCAGACTCTAGTGGTTTCCACCTAATGTACTCGCCTCCTCGTTCTCTCTTGATGTTCATAAGAACACGCTCTTCTTCTGCTGTAAGTTTTTTGAAGGGTATTTTCTTCTTTTCAACAGCAAAAGATAGCAAAAGAGAAGTGTCAGACAATGGACAAGTACAAAAGAATATCAGAGGATCATACAACGGCCAGATGACAACAGACAGTGACAACGAGAGGGCGATGGACAACATACACCGGACACCGAACAGTGAAAGTCAGTTACCTGGTTTCTCTTGGAAGACGTTGGGAACAGAGGAGGTATCCGATTTCCAACCCCCGAAGATGATGAAAGATGTTGCCTTCCAACCTCTTTCCATATCTATTATGCCAGAGACGAGATCAGGGAGCAATGGCATTTTATTCTAGGAGAAATAGTTGTAAAGGTCATCATCACAATCTCGACATTCAACAGCGTGGCTGAAATGAAAAAGGTGTCTGGTCTTGATGGGATACTCATCCTTTATGAATTTAATCATCACGGACATATACTTGTAGAAGTTTGGATGCATTTGACCCGAGGCAAGATGAAGGGTGGAGAGAACATCATCTACAACAGGATGCAGAAGGAACCGTAGTCCAGCCTCGAGCTGAGCGAGGTAGACAACGGTGCAAGCAAAAGAGCACTTATCAATGAAAGCGCCATCTCTTCTAAAATGAAGATGGACATGAGAGGGGAATTCAAAATGAGTTTTGAAGTGATTTAGATACTCCATTTGGTTTTGACGAAGTACTGGAGACTTTGCAATGTAGGCACCATATGGTGCACTACTAGTGCAACTCGCCTCGTCATCACTCAGAGCCCTAACTTCTTCTTCTACCCTAACGATTTCTAACTTCTTCTTCGAACTACGTTCCAAGTATCATAAACGGGAAAATTGTAAAGGATAAAATTCATAAAATTGATAAAGTGATTGGGGAACGAGCTGGTTTTCTTTGTTATGCTTACCGATGAGTGACACGTGGATCACGTGATTAGAATAGAGGAATGACCCGCTGTCTGGTGTATAACATTTCCGTTGTGTATTTCACAACGTACCCGTTGTCCTGTGAACAACGTTCCCGTTGTCTTATGCACAACGTACCCGTTGTACTCTTGATAACGTTCATGTTGTCGTATGCACAACGTATCCGTTGTCTTCAAGATAAGTGTATCGAACCTCGTTTTAACGCATATACAACGAACCTGAGCTTGAGTCAACAACGGGACCGACTCGTAGGAGGAAGTGGTCAGGAGGCAATCATTCTATTATGACAGTAGGTGAAAAGCACTGTCTTGGCATTTAATGCTGGTCACTTTTGCGTGTTGTCGGAAACAAACCGACTGAACTAATAGTAGGCTCCCACGTGTGACACGTAAGATGGCAGATCTATCTGACATATTTGGTAATGAGTATAGAGCACGTGGCATGGGCATCTATGGTCATCCATGGGAATCTGGCTAAAACTTACAAATACCCCGAGAAACCCAGTGCATAAGGACCAAGAAATTTCTGCTCTTATCTGCTTCTGTGCTTCTTACTGTTCATCATCTTCCACACCTACTTACTTTGGCATCGGAGTATAGGTCAAGGTTATACACCCTTCAACTCCTACCTTCTACTAGTAAACCAGAGTACCTGTAGCAGCTGCTGACGCGTGTCCTTCCCGGAATTTTCCACTTCAGCAACGTTTTAAAAATATTTAAAATAAAAGTCATAATATTCTCCACATTAGCACACATAAAGCATGTTAATATGGCGAATATAAAGTTTCCCCCAACCATTGAGTTAAGGTGTAATTGGTCACCTAAAACAAATTTGATTTTCAAAAGAAAAATAAGACTCTGATTTGTGAAACCAAAACAAGTTCAAGGCAGGGGGTTAGATTGTGACTTTGGGAGAATATTAGGCACTCAATCCATCCATCCAAATATAGTAAACTATTCTTTCATAGTTCCCTTTTAAAAAAAGGTTTACTTAAAAAATCTGCTTTAAAAATAAAGAAAAATGCATGAATGGATGCAAAAATAGTCCTAATTTGACCTAAAGAGGATATTAGAATAGGCTTTAAACTTATGAGGTGAAAATTGGTATAAAGAATTCAAGCAAGATCATTTTATAGAGATTTTAGGCTTCAAAGATGGCAATAGGATTATAAGGTTTCTCCTATTTTACCTATGTTTAGAAATGGGTCATTAAACCTAGCTTAACAAGGATATTTTACCTATGTTTAGAAACGGGTCATTAAACCTAACTTAACATGGCTAGTAGAACAAAGGTTTAAAAAAAAGATGATAAAAATGAGGGTTAAAGGAAATGGACTCAAATAAAGGTCTAGAATTCATAGGTTTAAAAAAGGGTAAAAAGACCTCAAGGAGATTATACTTGTGAGGGGCAGCTTAAATTTTTAAAACTAATATAAAAGAATGTATGCATGAAAACCATATATCATTTTTCTTTGAAAGTCATGAGAATACAAAATTTAAAGGCGAAAGGTTCTAAAACTAGGGAGGTCCTTTCCCTTGTTTATAAGAAGCCTCTTTTGGGCAGAACGCATCAAAGGGGGTCTGTAGTGAATTTAAGAGAGGTTGACATTTTAATATAGCTAAGGCTCAACAAATTAAAATTATGAAAATAATGGGATTCTAAATCTAAGAGGTTCTTACCATTTTTCATTTCATAAGAAGCCTCATAATCAATAGAACACATCAAAAATGGCCCAAACTACGTCGGAAGAATGATAGATTTCTTAAACCTCTAAAGGCCCATATATGGCAAAAGAAAATGAAAAGAAGGAATAGAAGATATGAGTACTTAAATTAAAATTAAAATTTAAACTACTTACCTAAGTGTTGTTGATGAATCTCCTTTAATTCTCATTCCTTTGCACACGTTTGACATGGGAATGTGCTAATTGTTTTTATCAAAATATCTTGGTTGAATGTTGGCAATAGCATTATTATTGACATACTACTTCTAAAGGCACTATACATATGGTTGTAGAATAACTGCCGACCAAAAGTGTAGAGACCCAATTTTTTTTTTCTTGAAACTAGTGCACATTGAATGAAAATATGGAAATTTTACTTAAAACATTTCAATTAATGTTAATTGATGCCCAAGAATATTTAATTGATGATTAATTATGTCTAAATATATTTATGTAAAGTTTTAACATAGTTATAAGTATTGCATGATCAATGAGTAAGGTTTAAAGCAAAGAAAATGGTCAAAATAGGCGAAATTGCCTCTACCATAAGAGGGATATTTGGTCATTTTTCTTCATCCAAAATTTATGAAAATTTTAGAATAAATACTATATAACCTAAAGTAGCTATGGTTCAAATTTCAGGTTAATCCAATAAGAATTGAGCTCTCCAGATTTATTCAAAGTTTAGTGGCAAAACTATAAATAGGGGGAATATTAACTGCATGAATAGCACCGCATGAATGATGTTTTTAGCAATTCTAAACACTTTCCAACTCTATTATTACCTATATAAGGACCTTAACTGGTGAGTTTTAGATACTCTATCATTCTAAAACTTATTAGAGAGAAAAATGGAATAAAAACCTAAGTTTTCTCAAAGGTTTTTGCAAAGAGAAGAAGGAAAAAGCTTGGAGATCATCTCCAAGGGCATTCTAAAGCGATTCAATCATACGGAAGCGATGAAGAAAGGTAACACACACTATTTAACCTAATACTATGTATGCTATTATGATTTTAAGATCTGAGAATGATGATTAAGTTATGTTGATGAAGGTTTTATATAATTTCAAGAGGACTTTGTATTAATGATCATGAATGGAATAAGTTATATGAGATTTGATATGCTATTGATCTTGTGATGATTGATTAGAATTATATTGAGGTTTGGGCATGATATTATGAATATTTTTAGGAACTCTCATGCACATATTTATTGATTTTGACGAATGAGATGATTTTTAGGGTTTGCACATGAGTGAGATCATAAGTTGAGAGACTATGGTTGAATGAATCATATATGGAATTCTATGATTTTAACTGTGATTCTATTCTATGTACATAAATGACTCTTGTATGACTTTCATGTAAACTATGCCTAATTATGCATGTATATGGATTGGTTAATTTTAGATAGGTAAATACTTAGAGGATGATCTCAAAGCCTGAAATTCATTAACCTTAGTTATATGGGTTGCTTTGGTGGAATTCTATATTTTGATGTTGGAATCTAAGGGATAACCTAGATGGAAGTTCACCATGACACTCAAGCACATGTCGCATTGCATCATAAGTATTATAAGCACATGTCTCACAAGTCCAAGCTCAAGTACAAGTTCATGCACAAGAACTTTCATGTTACAGACATTAGGAAACTTTCATGTTACATGCATTAGGAAACTTTCATATTACAAGCATAATTAGATTATCTTACAGGCATTGATACACATGCTTTCATGAACTTTCACGAACATGCACAAGTGTTACATGTCTACACAAGTCATGAGTCTTACATGCCACGGATGATGTTATGTTTACATGTTTTCGCACATGAACTGTAAGATATGTTTATTTATGATAAAGCATGACCATGATCATAAGTTATGATATTGTTAGACAGATTTTGTGTGCACTGAGCTTTTGTTTACTCCGTCGTATTTTTATGTTGATAGTTTCAAGAGGGTTTAACATTTGTGCATCGGGACCAAGAAGAGCAGGAAGGTGATTATCTCGAGGAAGAGATCAATCCGGACTACTATCAATACTATTGAGCTTTTAGTTAGTTATTTTATTTCAGTTGAAAAGAATGTAATAAGACAAAGTTAAAGATGTTGCTTTAGTTTTAAATTCAGTATTTGAGATCATATGGTTGATCGGATTATCATTTTGCTAGTTGGTCGACAGTTGATTTATATTATTAGATTGGAGTTTTATTTTATATGGAATAAAATTTTAAACTCATAGTTGTTTTCCTTGCATGTTATACGGATAAGGATATGGAATGCAGTGTCACAGGTCTAAAGTCATATTTAGGCCAACAACGGATTTTGGGGCATTACAGAGGTGGTATCAGAGCTAAATGCATTAGGTCCTTTAGGGATAAGATATTGAACAGAAAACTTAGAAAAGCAACATCATGAATAAAACACTAGAGTTATCTAGGCTTAGCATTGAGTGTTAGATATATGTCTGAATTTCCATTTAGAAGACTTGTGATTTACTATTTGCTCTCAGGAAAATCAGAATGAGGTGCGGTAACCGAGGTCGTGGATTTCAAGGTAGAGGTCAAGGAGTGGGAGCTCCAGAAGGTCATGATCAGCCTAATTTGACCCATGTCTTTGGATCTATTGCTGAAACCATGACTTTATTGGCAGCTAGATTGCTTGTTGCTATTCCTGTTCCTGCTGCAGCTGCACCTCCTCCACCGAGGGCATCAGTTGGAATAAAGGCATTTCGGAGACTCAGGCCTCCATCATTCTATGGGACCATTGATCCTATACCTTTAGAAGCTTGGATTATGCAGATAGAGAAGATGTTCTCCGTCTTGGCACCTACTGAAGCGGAGAGAGTTACATGGGCTTCCTTTGTCATGGAAGGGGAAGCAGAGCAATGATGGAGAGCTACCACCAGGACTAGAGATTTGACCAAGGCAGGTCAACCATGGACATGGGGAGAGTTTTTTGACGTATTCTACAAGAAGTACTTCCCAGTAATAGTCAGGGAGAAAAAGGAAGTGGAGTTCCTCACTCTGGAGCAAGGGAACATGACTGTGGCCGGGTATGAGGCCAAATTCTTTGAGCTCTCGAGGTTTGCTCCGCATATGATTGCTATTGAGGCAATAAAGGTCAGAAATTTTGAGAGAAGATTAAGGTCCTCTATTAAGAATCGGGGTCTCCATGTTCAGACTTGAGACTTTTGTTAAAGTCAACGATAGGGCTCAATTGGCAGAGCAGAGTTTAGAGGAATTCTTCAGAAAGAGGGCACTAGACCACCGGTTAGACAGAATGCACCGCAGAGTCCCCCTCAAGCTCCTAAGCCTCAACCAGCCAATCAAGGTAGAGTTTTTGCTATTTTAGAACAAAATGCCTAGACATCTAATGATGTGGTTCAGGGTAAGTACTATTAGCAAATATTGACTATGTTATGATTTGTTCAATACTATGATGAATATGCTATTATACCATATATAAATTATATTGTAATGTACGAACTTATGCATGCAAACCATAACATATTTATTGATGAACCTTAGGCACACTATTGATTAATGACTATCTAGCAAGAGTCTTGTTCGACATCGGATCCACTCACTCGTTTGTTACCGGGTTTGCCCAAGATTTTCCTATGGAGTCAAGTCCAATAGAGCGTGCACTATGTAAGCACCAATTTTACACCCCATCTTTAACCATGGTTAATAGCTCTAACCATGGTTAGCCTGCCCTAGGCTTACATTGAACCAACCCTGACTTCAACCTGCGCCTAACCCTAGAGCCCTAAACCGTTGCTAGCCCTAACCTAGCCCCTTGCCTAGCCCTAGATCCAACCCAAGGTCAAATCCTAGTCAAACCCTAGGCTATCCCAGGTCAAACCCTAGGTCTAACCCTTAGTCCAACCCTATGCCTAAGCCTAACCCTAGGTCTAACCCTAAGTCCAACTGAAGCTAGCCCTAGGTCCATCCCCAAGGGCTAAGGCCAAGCCCATTGACCAAGTTAAAACCTTGCAAACCCCATGGGTCCAAGACTTTGGCCCAAAGCTCGTTTGGCCCATGCTCAAATCCTAAACCCATGACCCTTTAATCCATGGAATAGATCCAAAAACCAAGTCCTCTAAGCCCAACCCAAGGGTCCAAGTGCAAGACCAAGGCCCACTTCCTTAACCTTAAAAAAAAAAAACCTTTTTCTTTTTCCCAAGACTTCCCTCTCTCCTTCCCCACTCACGTGAAGCTTCTCTCCTCTTCTCATAGTTACCACTTTCATGAAATTAAAAACAAAACTCTTTCCAAGAATTCAAAATCTTACCTTTGACTCACCTTGACCAAGACTCCCTCATGTGTCCCATCTCCCTTAGGTAGGCCAATGAGAAATCCTCTCTTCTTGTCTTATTCTCCCCCCCCCCCCCCCCCCCCCTTTTTTTTTTTTTCTATAAAGCAAAACCCTCTTTGTGGTGTGAAGAAGGAGAGCCCACCGAATGCATTTTTTTTCTCTTTCGGTTTCTCATCCTCACCCCTTACTGTGTTAACATTTTTTTTAAAAAAAAATAGTAGAGAGGAAGTGTTCTCCACTTGGTGGCTGACTTCCATCTAACCCAGCTGCACACCTCATCTCCCCATATTGTTTTCTTTTTTTTTGGTCTTCGGCAGTAGGAGAGAAACCTCTCCTTTCTCTCCCATCTCTGGCCATCCCAGGCGACAACCCTCTTGTCACCACACCTATCCAGCCACCATTAAAGTTAGAGATCAACCTCCAACGTCGGTGATCCCTTTTATCACCTGTTCATGCCACATCAGTAGCCCTGTTGTCACTGTAGTAGACTACACCACCATCTTCCCGGAGCTCGGCCATAAGAGTAGTGGATGGCAGTCCTCCATTTTAGAACCGACTCCATAGCGTCTCGAAAAGGAGAAGAGAAAAAGAGTTACCTCTCAACTCATCGTCATTTACAACTATCCTCACCGAAGCTTCCCCATCTTCTTCTCTGGCACACCAACAACATTTGCGAGCACGGCGGCATAGAAGCAGCTCCCCCTCCATCTTGACAGAGCTCGCCCAGCCATAGTGGACCCGTGGTAGCATCAACCACCTGCATGGTTTCCTACCTCCTCCTCAAACACCGGCCAACAACCACGGGCGCTTGGCAACCCAGCCCCATGATCAACAACCTCCACCATTGCGGCCATCAGTGGCCACGACTGCAACAGAACCAACAACTTTCTCTTCACAGCTTCAACTAATGTGAGTATCAAATTCTTTTCTTTCTTCTTCTTATAACTTTAGAATAGATTTCAAGTTAAGTCTATAGATTAGTTGGGCTTACATCTGTTATTTTGTGTAATGTTAGATTAGCTTTAGTTTATTTTCTAACCTAGGTCATCGTTAGTTTTTTTTAAAATTTGATTTTCTTACTCTTAGGTTAGTTGTTAAGTTATTATACTCTAAGTTAGTTTTGGTATACTCTAAATTAGGTAATAGTTTAGGATTTGATTTTTAAAGGTTCTTTAGCTAGTTTTAGGCATAGTTTAAAGTAGCTTTTAGGATTAGATAAATTCTGTTTTGAGTTAACTTTAGTTAGCCTCTAAGCTAGTTTTGGTGTGCTCTAAATTAGGTAATAGTTTAGGATTTGAGTTTTAAAGGTTCGTTAGCTAGTTAAAACTTGTTTTAGGCATAGTTTAAAATAGCTTTAAGATTAGATAAATTCTGTTTTGAGTTAACTTAGCCTATAGGTTAAGTTTGGTCTACTCTAGTTAGATAACAATTTAGAATTTGATCATTAAAGGTTCTTTAGTTAGTTAAAACTTGTTTTTGGTATAGTTAAAAGTAGCTTTAAGATTAGATAAAATTATGTTTTTAAGTTAACTTAGTTAGTCTCTAGGTTAATTTTGGTCTACTCTAGTTAGATAATATATAGTTTAGAATTTGATTTCTAAGGTTCCTTTGGCTAGTTAAAGTTTGTTTTTAGATATAGTTTGAAGTAGATTTTGTGTTAAGAAAAATTCTGTTTTTAAGAAAGCTTAGTAAATTTCTAGGATAGTTTTAGTTAATTAAACTCTTTTTAGGGCAATCCTTAGATAAATTTTGGAACCAATAGATTGACCATGGTTAACTCCCCCTTAGCCACTTCGGTGCACACCCTCAAATCACGGTTAACAGTCTTAACTATGGTTGACTCAACCCTAGGCTTCCGAGCCCAATCCTTAGCCTCCTGGCTCAATCCTAGGCTTCCGGGCCCAATCCCTAGCCTCCGGGCCCATACCCTATGCCTCCGGGCCAAATCCCTAGCCTTTGGGCTTAACCCTAGGCCTCCGGGTCAAAATCTTAGCCTCCGGGCTTAAACCCTAGCCACTCTGGTGCACTTGACCTCCTCAATCAATCAACCTTAGCTCCCAGGCTAACCCTAAACCACCCCGGTGCACACACACATACTCCCTTTAGCCCCGGCATACACTTATGTGTTAAAACTACCCTCATTCTGATCTCACCCCGGTGAGTACGTAGACGACCCAACCCGGGTTCGACCCTAGTTATGATTTTTTCCTTTTCTTGGATTAGGATAATCTAAATACTTAGGCATTTTAATTAATTTTGGACTTAACTTGGCTTATACATAGGGAGTAGGTAACCATCTTAGACAGGGGTCCCGAGATGCCTAACACCTTCCCCGGGACTTAATCGAACCACTTACCCTAACTCTAATCGAGACCATCAACCTTGATCTAAACCTGAGACCTATCCCTTAAAATAAATAGGTGGCGACTCTCAGTCAAACCAGTGAGTAAAATCCATGCTCACAACTTTGGCGACTCTGTGGGGATAAAAAAAAGTTCAATCCGGAACCTAGGTATAAGCCAAATAAACCTTAAAATTAATCAAAATGCCTAAGTCTTTAGCCTAATGCTAATTCTTTTATTTCTTTTTTGGTGTATTTTGTACTATGTATTCCATACATACATGGTAGTGTAATGACTCATCTAAACCCATAATCAGGCTTAATACGCTTACCGCTATTGGATGATTATCCTCAGTGACAGAAGCTTAACAGTCTTGGAGGCCTGCCTCGTCACACCTGTTGGATGATTATCCTCAAGGAAGGACTTGGAACGCTCTTACTTACACCAATCGTCTATTTTCAAGTATGTTCTATACCGGGGAGTTGCATCTATGGTGTTAAGTGATCCTAATCCCTTTAGAAACACCTGCATCCCCCAACATTTTGCATATAGCTAGGTTAAGGTATAGTCTACAAGTAGCCCATCAGGAGGAATACTCTAAACTCTAATTTGCTTGTACCCTACACCTGTCCGATTAAGGGCACATTTACCCAGCCAAGCACCCATCTAGGGGCATGTACTGAGCCATGTTTGTGCTTGTAATATGACACACCTACCATGTTTTCAGACACCGCATATGGGGTTCAAATCCCAGGTTTAGACAGGTTTGACAGACCTATCCCAACTTTGGCCTGATAGGCCCTAGTTACCAACATCCCGGGTTAGCATGCTGGACCTCTATCCAACTGCCCTGTCAGACCACATATGCCTTGTCACACCCAAATTCCAATTCAAATTCAAATTTCAAATCCATTTCAAAAACTCAAATTTCAAAACTTCAATATTCTTTTCAAATTCATCCTAAAATTCAAATTCAATTCAAATAACAAATTCAAATTCCACTCAAATTTCGAGTGTCAAATTCAAATGAAAATTTTAAAATTCAAATTCAATTCAAACAACATTCAAATTCAACTCAAATTTCAAGTGTCAAATTCAAGTTTCAAAATTTAAATTTCAAATTTCAAATTCAAAATTCAAAATTCAAAATTCAAAATTCAAAATTCAAAATTCAAAATTCAAAATTCAAAATTCAAAATTCAAAATTCAAAATTCAAAATTCAAAATTCAAAATTCAAAATTCAAAATTCAAAATTCAAAATTCAAAATTCAAAATTCAAAATTCAAATTCAATTCAAACTCAATTCAAATTCAAATCAAATTCTAAGTGAAAATCAATAATCAAATTCAATTCAAGTTCATCTAAAATTTCAAGTTTAAATTCAAATTCAGATTCAATTCAAATCTCTATTCCAAATTCAAAATTCAATAGTCAAACTCAAATTCAGATTCAATTTAATTCAAATTCAATTCAAATTTCATTTCAAAATTCAATAGTCAAACTCAAATTCAGATTTAATTTAATTCAAATTCAAATTCAAATCAAATTCATTCAAAATCAACTCAGATTTCAGATTCAATTCAAATTCCAAATTCATTTCAAATTTCAAATTTCAAAATTCAAATTTAATTCAAACTTCAAATTCAAAATTAAATAATCAAACTGAAATTCAAATTCAATCCAATCTTCAGATTCAATTCAAATGCCAAATTCCAACTCAAATTCAAGATACAAATTCAATCCAAATTCCAATTAAAAAATTCAAGATTCAAAATCGAATTCAAATTCAAATTCAACTCAAATTCTGAGATTTTAAATTCATTTTCAATTTCAAATTCAAATTTCAAATTTCAAATTAGTTCAGATTCAATTCAAATTTTAAATACATTTCAAATTTCTAAATTCTAAACTCAATTAAGATTTCAGGAAGATCTTATCATCACCATCATGGGACTACCCCATCATTGCACTGCTCATTCTACCATTGCATTTTGATTACACCGGCATTCTCACTGCACATTGCCCATCACCTGCAGTCACTACCCTTGCGTCATGCGTGCACAACACTTACACTATACGCTTCTTTCGGCATTACACTACCTTTGCACTACACCATTCATGCACCTGCACTATCATTACACTATGCCTACATCATCTAGCACTTGCATCACCCAGGCACTTGCACTGCATTTTCCATGCACTTGCACCACCATACACTTACACTCCTACCTTCAATGCACAACACTACATTTGTACACTTGCACCGCCATTGCACCGCATCTGCAATACACTTGCATCATTCAGCGCTTGCACATGCCATCAAGGTAGTCCCCACTCAATTCCACTGCACTTACACCACCCAGGTATTTGCACCACCAGCACACTGTACTTGTATCAACCATGCACTGCATTCATAGAGTCCAGTCTACCCCAGTCCAGGCACCACCGCCATTGCACTGCACTTGTATCACCTAGGCACTCGTACTGTATTTTCTATGCACCTGCACCACCACGTACTTGCACTTGCATCAGTCAAGATTGCACTACATAGCATTGGCACTTGCATCTTCTATAGTTTCACGACCAGTTCACTGTACTTGTGCCATCCATGCACTCATAGAGTCCAGTCTACCCCAGTCCATGAAGGGAGCCGCTTAGAGCCAAATACTTTTCCATTTTGAGTCTCACATAAGCGCTCACCTCATTCATGGGTTTCCACTAGCGTATGCCCTATTAGTCTGTCTCACCCCGGTAGTGACTCGCTCTATGCATCCAGTACTCGCATTGTCCAAGCATCAAGCTCAGAAGCAATCTAGAGCAAAATATTGAACAAGGTTGATCAAAGCCAAGCCAGTTGAGCCTCTCCTTTCCACAAGAGTCGGTCACAATGGCCCATGTACATATCCAGACTGTAGTACTCTCATAGAGTCATACTTTCCAAAGTCTCATTTTCCTTTGTGCCCAAAACCAGCTAATGAAGGCATGACCTAGCGCTTTTAAAAAAGGTCTAGCATTCTAAAGCTGCCCAAAAATCCAAAAGTATCTCTCTTCCCGATAACAGAGTGCTAACTAAGCTTATTGTTTTAAACAAAGATCACTCAAACAAACACTCAGACCCACAATACCCAGGGACAGAATATGACAAAAATCAGAATTCCTGATAGAACTGGGTAACGACCCCAAGTGTGCAAAAATTGGAACCTCGCTACGCTAGGGGCAGAGGATGATCAAGAGCAAGGGGCAAGCCTATTTCCAGTCAGTCGGCATAATCTCCAGATTTAATCAAATTCTGAAATACGGACACAGAGGGGCAAAGCTCTCTCGAGGATTATGAGATTCGAAAATACCCACAATGCAGGCTGAAGCGTCGTCACCACATCACCCTCATCAGTACATGAGCATGGGGCATCTTGTCTACTCCAAATTTAGATTTGAGAAATCTTGAGTACAACAGAGTAATCACCAAAGAGTCTTTTGCCCATACAGGAAGACAAGACTAATTAGCTATGGCAAACTCAGTCCAAGAACAGGCAAGCTGCACAAATCTACAAGCCAGGGAAAAATGTCTCCCCTTCACAGAAGTATTAGCAAGCATCCGATGCTAGGGGTAGTCTCGATCTGTTTACTAGCCCCTAAGCCAATCAAAATGGACAAAGTTAGAGCATCACGCTTAGGGTCCTGTCTGATAAATGTTTGCACTCTTAGCCACTTTGGGAAATGACAAGAAGCCATCCTTGGCACCTTATTGCCCCGAGAACTATTTAACCCCCAATCAAATCAATGAAATTTGCTAGTTAGCCCCTCGAGCTTAACAGCCTTCCTTTCAAAAACCTCTTTCAACGGGACACCCCCCCCCCTCGCCATCTGTGGCACCGGTCTGAACTACAGCATGACCTAATCCTACAAAAGGGTACGTAGGCAACCTAAAAATCAGGTGAGGTCAAAATGTTCAAACAGTTGAGCCAAAACATTCAACATCACCTAGAGGAAAAGCAAAATAGCGCTTAATCAATTGAGCCCAGAAATTGGCCTCATCAAGAGTAAGACCCGATCAAAAAAGAGGCAAGTCCAAATAAAAAAAAGCAAGGTTAGATAAATAAAAAAAAGCAAGGCCGAAATCAAAAGCAAGGCTAAATCAAAAAGCAGGACCAAGTCAAAAGAAAAAAGCCCGGTCAAAATTCAAACGACAAATTCAAGAGGCGTTCAAAATACAGCAATCCTCAGGGTTTCCCAAACTTTGGTCCCCTTAGCCAACATTTCATCCTATCAACAAGCCCTCTTAGATCCCTAGAGACTATGAGTGCAGGCAGCTTATCAGACAAGCATCCGAAGGCGAGATACTGACATCCAGGGCAATGACAGGAGAAGAATCCCGATCCCCCAATCCATCGCAGGCCCAGTGAAAACTAGAAATGACACTGGTGCACAAAAATTATGCAAACCCCAGACTTGGTCTCGAGACCAGGGGCAAAAAAGAAAATAATATTTATCAACTTCGCAGGCATGAGTGAAAATCGGAAATGGCCTTATTGCGCAAAAATTATGCGAACCTAGACTTGGTTATTCCAAGGGCAAAAAGAGAGAAGTTGGAAGCATCAAACACTCGACAGAGTATCCCTCAGATCAAGACAAAATCACTTTCAAGCGCCAACCGAAGAATCTCATCGTTAAAATGGCCACGTGCTCCTGACTCCAAGTAAGGCCTAATTCAGCACATCGCAAGTTTAAAGCTCAACTCTATCAATGTCACAACATGACAAATCTGCTTAGTGTCATACTCTACCCCTATGGTCAAAGGTCAAACACTGTGAGGGTGATTTCCCTGTTAAATCACATAAGCAAATGATGCATTTGATTTCACATCTTGAGTCATCTTATGACTACTACCAGAATCCTCATACCCATCAATCCTAAGGTGTCCCTCAATTCCGTCAATCTGAGTCCAGTTCTAACCATTACCAGAGTCCTGACACTCACACCCTCTAGTTATGTCAATCTTGAGTCATTCTTTTAGTCTCTACTAGAGTCCAAGTACTCATCGGGTCATCCACCTTCAAATTCTGACTATCCTTCAATCCAGTCATCAAAGTGTCTGCTCATCGGCTTGGTCAGACTAACCAGAACTCAGTAATTGCCCAAGATGCTACACAGGTCCAACAAGAAGCAAGAGCAAGGTCGAGCGCCTCTGAAATCTTTAGCAAGCGAGGAACTGGTCTCTAAGAGCAAGTCATATACCCATCCCTCCATCAATCTATATACCACACCAAGTCGATCAGGACTAGCCCAATCACTCGTATATGTCAAGTCATATTTGCACACTGTCTAGCCTAGTCGGTGCACACCTAGCACACAACGCACACTAGCTACACAAATCCAATCAAGCTATACACAAGTTGCACACATTACACTATAGTGGCATAATCCACGTCCACTACATTCAAGTTGCACAACACCTTACACTTTAGTTACATACACTCAATCAAGTCGCACACACTGCACTCTGGCTAACTACATTCAAATTGCACATTGCACTATAACTGCATACACTCAACCAAGTTGCACGCAAGTTGGACAAGACCAATCCACTGCATTCAAGTTGCACAGCAGTTAATTGCACTCAATCATGTCGCACACATTACAGCTGCAATCCAGTTGCACCCCATTGCATTCTACACCTCAATCAATCTGGCTAGCGCCTCTAGGTGATGCCACTTCAAATTAATCTAGCTAACACCTCTGGGTGATGCCACTTCAAATCAAACTAGTAAGCGCCTCCGGGTGATGCCTCTTCAATCAATCCGGCTAGTTATTCCAGGACATGCCCTCACCACTTTTCAATGCGCCCTTGACACCCTCATGTGTCCCTTCGACCTAATTAGAGAGCATCCTCTACGCCCCCGTGATTCCTTTGACTTAATCTGAGAGCGTCATTCGACACCCCCATGTGTCCCTTCGACTTAATCTGTGAGCGTCCTCGACGCCCCAGTGTGTCCTTTGACCTAATCTAAGAGCGTCCTCGATGCCCCCGTGCATTCTTTGAACTAATTTGAGAGCGTCATTTGACACCCCCATGTGTTCCTTCGACCTAATCTGAGAGCATCCTTGATGCCCCCGTGCATCTTTTGACCTAATCTGAGAGCGTCACTCGACACCCTCGTGTGTCCCTTCGACCTAATCTGAGAGGATCCTTGATGCCCCCGTGCATCTTTTGACCTAATCTGAGAGCGTCACTCGACACCCTCATGTGTCCCTTCGACCTAATCTGAGAGCGTCCTTCGACCTAATCTGAGAGTGTCTTCCACACCCCTGTGTGTCATTTGACCTAATCTGAGAGTGTCCTTCGATCAATTCTGAGTGTGTCCCCAACACCCCCGTGTGTCCTTGACCTAACTCTGAATGTGTCTTTCGACTAATCATGAGTGTGTCTCGACCAATCCTGAGTGTGTCTCAATCAAAATTTTGATCCCTGACCGACCCTGAGTGTGTCGTCGATCGATCCTGGGTGTATCATTGACCAATCCTGAATGTGTCCCTTGACCAATCTCGAGTGTGACACTGACCAACCCCGATTGTGTCCCAATTACATATCCTCTACTTTATCGGGTCGACAACCCTTGAATCCTGTTTTCTCATTGTTATCAGGCCGACAACCCTCAAATCCTGTCATTTCATCGTTATTGGGCTGACAGCCCTCGAATCTTGTTTTCTCATCATTATCGGGCGACAACCCTCGAATTCTGTCATTTCATCGTTCTTAAATTAACAGCCCTCGAATCCTGTCATCTCATCGTTATCGCGCTAACATTCCTTGAATCCAGTCAGTTCAGCATTATCGAGCCGACAGCCCTCGAATCCTGTTAATTCATTGTAATCGGGTTGACTACCCTCAAATTCTGTCACATCATCGCGATTGGGCTGACAACCCTTGAATCCTGTCACTGCATCACTCAGGCTAACTGCCGTCAAACTCATATCACTTTCTTCAAATCCATCTAGTCAGTGTATAAGCAGGATGATTCCAGTCTTTGTCATTCAATTACTAACTTAGCACTCTCCGATAAAGAGAGGTAACTGTAAATACCCAATTTTTACACCCAATCTTTAACCATGGTTAATAGTCGTAAGAATGGTTAGCCTACCCTAGGCCTACCCTAGAACCAACCCTGACTTCAACTTGAACCTAACCCTAAAGCCCTAAACCGTAGCTAGCCCTAACCTAGCCCAAGGTCTATCCCTAGATCCAACCCAAGGCAAACCCTAGGTCAAACCCTAGGCTATCCTAGCCCTAGGTTAATCCTAGGTCTAATCCTTAATCCAACCCTAACCCTAAGCCTAACCCTAGGTCTAATCCTAGGTCCAACGGAAGCTAGCCCTAGGTCCATCCCCAAGGGCCAAGGCCAAGCCCATTGACAAAGTTAAAACCTTGCAAACCCCATGGGTCCAAGCCTTTGGCCCAAAGCTCGTTTGACCCATGCTCAAATCCTAAACCCCTGACCCTTTAATCCATGGAATAGATCCAAAAACCAAGTCCTCTAAGCCCAACCCAATGGTCCAAGTGCAAGACCAAGGCCCACTTCCTTAACCTTAAAAAAAAAAAAAAAAAACATTTTTTTTTTCCTAAGACTTCCCTCTCTCCTTCCCCACTCACATAAAGCTTCTCCCCTCTTCTCATACTTACCACTTCCATGAAATCTCTTTCCAAGAATTCAAAATCTTACCTTTGACTCACCTTGACCAAGACTCCCTCATGTGTCCCATCTCCCTTAGGTAGGCCAATAAGAAATCCTCTCTTCCTGTCTTAGTCTCCCCATTTTTTTCTATAAAGCAAAACCCTCTTTATGGTGTGAAGGGGAGCCCACCGAATGCATTTTTTTTCTCTCTCTCAGTTTCTCACCCACTCTTTATTGTGTTAACATTTTTTATAAAAAAAAATAGTAGAGAGGAAGTGTTCTCTACTTGGTGGCTGACTTCCGTCTAACCCAGCCGCACACCTCATCTCCCCATATTATTTTCATCTTTTTGGTTTTCGGCAGTAGGAGAGAAACCTCTCCTTTCTCTCCCTATCTCTCTCTCCCATCTATGGCCATCCCAGACAGCATCCCTCTTGTCACCACACCTATCCAGCCACCATTAAAGTCAGCGATCAACCTCCATCATCGGTGATCCCTTTTATCACTTGTTCATGCCACTTCAGTAGCCCTGTTGTCACTGTAGCAGACTACCACCACCATCTTCCCGGAGCTCGACCACAAGAGCAGCGGATGGCAGTCCTCCATTTTAGACCGGCTCCACAGCGTCTCAAAAAGGAGAAGAGGAAAAGAGTTATCTCTTTGCTCATCGTCATTTACAACTATCCTCGTCGAAGGTTCCCCGTCTTCTTCTCTGGCACCCCAACAACATTTGTGAGCATGGCGGCATAGAAGCTCCGCCTCCATCTTCACAAAGCTCGCCCAATCACAGTAGACCCGTGACAGCATCAACCACCTGCATGGTCTCCTGCCTCCTCCTCAAACACCGGCTAGCAACCACGGGCGCTTGGCAGCCCAGCCCCATGATCAATTGCGGCCATCAGTGGCCACGACTGTAACAGAACCAGCAACTTTCTCTTCACGGCTTCAGCTAATGTAAGTATCAAATTCTTTTCTTTCTTCTTCTTCTAACTTTAGAATAGATTTCAAGTTAAGTCTGTAGATTAGTTGGGCTTACATCTGTTATTTTGTGTAATGTTAGATTAACTTGAGTTTATTTTTCTAACCTAGGTCATCATTAGTTTTTTTTAAATCTGGTTTTTCTACTTTTAGGTTAGTGGTTAAGTTATTCTACTCTAAGTTATGTAAGAACCCAATTTTTACCCCTCTTCCTAATTATGGTTAGCTATCTTAATCATGATTAATCGCCTCAAATCCTAAGCAAACCCTAATCAAGCCTTAGTCAAACTCTACGCAAACCCTAGGTCAAACTTAAGCAAGCCTTAGTCAAACCCTAGGTCAAACCTAAGCAAACCCTAGGTCCAACCTATTTAAACCCTAGTTAAACCCCAAGCTTAACCCTAGGGCCCAAGGCCCATTTCTAGGTTCAGAGACCCAAAACCAATAACCAGGCCACTATGTGGGCCCAAGCATTGGCCCACAAACCTTAGATGACTGTTGGTGGGGGGCCCATGTCCAAAATTTGAAAAATCAGAGAATTACAGGAATAACTTTACCGTCATTACTAGATTTTGCAAAAGCTACAGTGCCCCTGACCAATAGTGACTAAGTTGGGCCTGTTTGGGCAAAAACAAGATAATGGCGGTAATAGATCTACCGCCATTCTTTTTTAGCCTAGAACAGGAATGATGGTACTGGCATTACTGTCATTCCTAGAGTTTACGTAAAAACTTGTCTGGCACCTCCTGGGCTCCCCAGCTCTGCCTCCCTATTGTCCTACACCCATTTTTGAATACCCTAGGTCTTCCCAATCCTATAAATACTCTCCCCTCCCCTCCAGCTTTCAAACCATTCCAAAAATCCCTTAAAAGAAACTTTGTAGGATTTTGGTGCAACCCGAATTCCACCTTTCCTTTCTCAGTCCTCCACCTAAAGAGAGACCTTAGAGCATCCAGGGATCAACCTCAGGCCTCTCCCAGGCCTCCACCACTGTACACCGCCACCTCTACCACCGTGAGAGTCAAGCAACAGGGTAGGGCCTTCCCCTACCCCTTTTATTTTCTGTAAACATTTTTGTAAGCCCCTGGTCCTACTCCAGGGGCCTTTTTGCTTTTATTTTGTATCGCATACCCAGGGACAGGGGTCCCCTTGCCTCTTCATAGGCATGGGGACCCTCTCGAGGGAACAAGCCCCAGTCTCATAGCCCCCCGTGTGCATGCCAACTCCCTTTCACTTCTAGGGGACCCTTAGTCCATGAGGGATCCCCTAAAAGTAGCCTGGTTCAGTCCTAGGGAGAGAAATCTATTTTTTTGAAAAAAAAACAAGAAATTACGGTAAACACAGTACCACCATTTCAGGGTTTCCTTTTTACAGTGGCCCTAGGCCTATTTTTGGTTGAGCTCTGGTACATTCCAGAGCCTGGTTTAGGTCCCTAGGTCCTCCTTCTATCATTCCTTGTCTTTCCAGGCTCCCCTAGTTAGCTTAAGCATGGTTAATTTCATCTTTTGTTGAAACTGTCCAGAATGTCGGTAAACAGTTTACCGACATTCTGGCTTTTCTGGTTTGCACTATTTGTGGCCACTGGGAGCCCATCCCAAGCCAAGCCCAGGGCTCAGACCAGGCTCAGAATTTATGAAAACTCCCCTGAACACCCTCATGGGTCCAAGATCCCTTGGGCATCACCCTAATCCTCAGTCATGTCTGCAAAGCCACTGTTGTGAAAAACAGTGATAATGGCGGTAGATAGTCTACTGCCAATTCTATTCAGTGAAGAAATGGAATTAGCGGTACTCTATCTACCGTCAATTTTAATGTTCTCATAACAGTGGCCTTGCACAGGGCCCAGACTAGGTAGAGGCTATTCTAGGCTCTACCATACTGCCTGGACCCATCTCAGTCCAGTTCAAACTCTCCCCGATTAACTTTTAATCATGGTTAAGACCATCCTTAACCAACCCTAACCTCCTGGGCTAGAGCCTTAGCCACTCCGATGCACACACACACTCTCTAACCTTGGTAGGGGCTTATGTGCCAAAACTACCCTCGGTCTGATCTTACCTCTTGTGAGTACGTAGGCAACCCAACCCGGGTTCAACCCTAGTTCAGTCTTTTTCTTTCTTGGGTTAGTATACTTTAAACACTTAGGCATTTAAATACAATTTGATTTTAATTTGGTTTATACCTAGGTAGTAGGTAACCATTGCAAAATGGCGGTCTCGGGTGCCTAACATCTTTCCTGTGACTTGACTGAACCTCTTACCTAGAATTTCATGTAGACTATAAGACCTTATCCATATCCGGGACTTATCCCTCAGAATTAATAAATGGCAACTCTCAGTATCAACCAGTGAGTCAATCCCATGCTCACAACTCTGGCGACTCTGCTGGGGAATATGTTTTTTTCAAGGTTCAACCCGAAACCTTGGTTTAAGCCAAATAAATCTCAAAATTATTCAAGTGCCTAATTAATTAGTCTAATACTAATTGTTTCATTTCTTTTGGTGTATTTTTATACTATGCATATCATAGTAGTGTAATGACCCATAAAAACTAAGTAAGCAGGCTATTAAACTTACAGTTACTGGATGATTATCCTCAGTGTCAGAAGCTTAAAAGTCTTGGAGGTCCGCGGAATTATGCCTATTGGGTGATTACCCTCAGGGAAGGATTCTGAACGCTCTCGCTTACACCAATCGTCTCTTTTCAGGTATGGTCAATACTAGAGAGTCGCATATACGGTATTAAGTGGCCCTAATCCTTTTAGGAAAACACTTACATTACCCCAACATTCAGCATACAGAATAGGCTAAAGTATAGTTTACAAGTAGCCCACCTGGAGGGATACTTTAAACCATAGCCTGCTTGCACCCTATACATGTCCCAAATCATGGTTGACAACCAGGGCACTCTCACCCCGGTGAGCATCCACCTAGAGGCATGTAATGAGTTATCCTTGTGCTTGTAATAAAACACATCTCACCCTATGTCTCGACATCGCATATAGGGTTCGAATCTCAGGCAGACAGGTTTTCACAAAGACCTATCCCCAGCCTTGATCTGATAGGCCCCCGGTTCCCATCAACCTGGGTAAAGCACACCGGACCTCTGTTCGTCTGCCCTACCGGATCACATATGCCTTGTCACACCCAAGAAAAATTAAAAATAAAAAAATAAAATCACCATCATTAGCATCTTTTGCATTTGCATCTGCATGCACAGTACACTCACACAGAGTCTGTATTTGTTTAGGTAGATGGAAGGACCTTCAGGGATTGTTAAGACAATTGATCAACCGTCACGGCTTGTGCATTTGACCTCTCAGGTGGCATGTGATGACAGCCTCCAGAAAAAAATTGAAGCCCTCACTCCTAGTCAGCATCTCACTTAGGCTCAATACTACAAAATGGGGTCCATCTTAGACCTATCCATAGTTAAACCAGATTGGCGCCCCATGAATTTTGCTATCCAGTGTTGGAACCCATCGTACATAGTTTTTTGTTTTGGTAAGAATGAGCTATGTCCAAATTTGAAAGAATTCGAGCGTATTCTGGGCTTAACCATGGAAGGCGAAACCATAATACCACGCTACAAGACAACATACCAGGCAGACCTCTCAAGGTTTTTGCATATCAAGTCTGTCTGCTTGTAGCACGATCCTAATGGCTCTTATGATCGGATACTTTTAAGATATTTAGAAGATCAATACAGCCGTAAGTGGAACCCTGATACCATAACAGTTGAACTTCCTGGTCCCAACGCCTTTGTACTGATAGTTATGTCTCAATTGGTCCTACTGAACTGACTCAGTATTGGTAGGGATTATCGAAGACATGTGCAGTTTCGGAACAATTGTCTCAGTCATCCTTACAAAGCTTCTCAGAGCTTTCAACCAAGCTGTAGACCGCAGAAGGGGCATCTTCCATACCAGTGCACCACTTTTGCACCTATGGTTGGTAAGACACTTGCCTATAATCATCTTGGTGCCTACTAATCTCCGTGAAGCTTACAGTCTATAGATGTGAGAACTCTCTACCAGCTTCTCCAAAGTCCATTAGAGGAGGAGATCACATGAAAATACTAGTGGCTAGTCCTAAAAAAGCTACCTCGCGTTGTCGCAACGAGAAGACGATGTATGATCCTCGCCGGTCTAACCGGCTCAACAGCATATGTACCACTCCAAGTCTTTCATCAGTTTGGACTCCCTCAGCGTATCCCAGTAATAGACTAGCTGGAAAATGATTGTGTTGACTTCACGGTACACTCTGAATGCCTCACTCGTCACTTCCAGTCAGATTGGCAAAGCTCCAGAAGAGACAAATAGCCAGACTTTGTGGTAACAGAAGGACCACCAACTGATTCAACATACCTCCTTTGAGTGGAAGACCCTAACATTCCATCATATAAAAGGAATGTCAGTTTCAGCACTAGCCAAAGGAACCATCCCCATAGCTGAAATGGTGGTTCCCTAGAGAGACATATTTCTGGAAAGACAGCTACAGATCCAGGAAAAGGAGAAAAAGCTAAGAAGAGCCCAACAGGCATTCCGGCAGCAGAAAGTAAAGCGGGATCATGAGCTTCAAGCAATACAAGGACAGGTCGAGCAGCTCGAGCAAACAATCCAATCTGTTCAAAAGAAACGTAGAGGCGATGTCAGAGAAACAGCCGTCATCAGGACTCAACTACACTTCTACCAAGAGCAGCTAGACAGTGCAAAGGTTGAGATGACCACCTGGATCCGCCAGTTCAGATCTCAAATGTTCAACACTACTGAGACAACTGACAACATGTAAATTGAAGTCACATCCCTCCAACAGCAAATCATAGACCTCAACAGTGTGCCCCGGGCATTTGACTTCGTGATCCCTAAAGGACCTGCCTAGGATCGAGTCTTTTTCTTTTTTGAGTCACACAGTCTTGCACTTCACTAGCATACATCAATTAAAAATCTTTTTTAGCATCTTCTCTCTTGCACATCATGCATATTGATGTTTAACCGTTGCATTTTTTTCAGTTGCATGAGCCGACCTATGACTCGCTCTATGACTGTAATTCTCGCAGAAGCAGCAGCCTTAGATGCAGCTCTGACCAAGGTACCAATCAAGGAAGAAGCACCTAACACCGCCTTACCTGAAAGCCAGTTGGAATCAATGGTGGAACCTTTAGATCAGCAGTAGAGGACCAATGAGATTTTGCACTCTCATGATCAAGACATTGCAGTCATGCAAACAAAATTTGATATTGTTCTGGAATCCTTGAAGATTCTAATTGGGGCCTGATCTGATAGCCCTCTTACCCGAAACCCAACTGGAGAATCCTCTAAACAATCGCGCCTGGAACCACAGCCTATTTCCATCATCATTCCTAACCCCGAACTCGCACCTGGCGAAGGTGAAGTAGAATATGAATAATTTGATGGGGCAGAACAGCCCAAAGGCCTCTCATGTTAACCAGGACAAGCCATCGTCTTTAGACCCTACACCATTCCTCAGAGACCAGCATGAAGAGATCAAATAGATGAAGAAAGAAATAAGGTGAATAAAAGGGACATCTATCAATTCTAATCTGTCTCTAGAAGATTTGACTTTCTCATCTGGAGATGTTGTTCCTCCAGGTTTCAAAGTGCCTAACTTTGACAAATATGATGGCACGAGCTGCCCCAAGCAACATCTGTAGTTATACCTAGGGGATATGATCCATCACAACAAGAACCAGCCTCTTCTAATTCAGTACTTCTAAAAGAGTCTGAAGGGAGTAGCCCTAGCTTGGTGGATGTCAGGGGACAAACAACGAGTCAAGACTTGGTAAGACATCATGGACATCTTTGTGGAACAAAATTCGTTCAATCAAGAGCTCCAACCTCAGAGGAGCCAGTTGGAACAGATGAATCAGTGTAACAATGAGTCTTTCCTAAAATACTGTAAGCACCCAATTTTTACACCCCATCCTAACCGCAGTTAAAATCTTTTAACTGTGGTTACCCATCCTGCCAAAGCCCTCACATACCCTGCACTTGACCTCCTTGGACAACCAACCCTAGTCTACCGGACTAGCCCATGTTAGCCACCCTTGGTACAGGCTCATGTGCCAAAACTACGCTCGGTCTGATCTCACCCTGTGAGTACGTAGGCAGCTCAACACGGACCCGACCCCAGTTAGCTTTTCCTTTCGTGGATTAGTGTTCACTTAAACATTTCGGCATTCTAAACAAGATTAACTTTATTTGGCTTAATCCAGGGGAGTACGGAACCATTATAAAACGGAAGCCTTGGGGTGCCTAACACCTTCCCCGGACTTAACCGAACCCCTTACCCTGATCTCTCTCATGGACCAAAGACCTTATCCAAAACTTTGGGGGACTTATCCATTCTGAATTAATAGGTGGCGACTTTAAAAACTCTCGTGAGAGATCTAGGGAGTGAAATCCCGCGCTCACAGCTCTGGCGAGTCCGCTGGGGATCTGATCAGGGTTCAACCAGGAACCCAAGTTTAAGCCAACTAAACCTTAATCTTGTATAAAATGCCTAAGCGTTCAACTAAACACTAATCATTTTACATCTCTTGATTAATTGTGTACTGTGCATCCATACATGTCATAGTAGTGTAATTAATCTCATTCAATCCAGTAGACAGGCTTATTACGTTAATGGCTGCTGGATGATCATCCTCAGTGTCAGTGACTTAAACGTCTTGGAGGTCCGCAGAGTTACTCCTGTTGGGTGATATCTCTTAGGGAAGGATTCTGAACGCTCCCACTTACACCAATCATCCCTTTTCAGGTATGTTTTATACCGGGGAGTCGCATATACAATGTTAAATGATCCCCCCATCCTACTAGGAACACCCTTGCATCAAACCAGCATCCATACATGTAGTCTACGCTTTGGTATAGTCTACAAGCAGTCCATTCTGGAAGGGCTACTACAAACTCTAACCTGATTACACTCTATAACTGTCCCCAATCATGGTTGACTACCCGGACACATTCTATCCGGATAACCACCCACTCAGGGGCATGTAATGAGCCAAACCTATGCTTGTAATAAACTACATCCAACCCTGCTTCCTAACATAGCATATGGGGTCCAAATCCCAGGTAGACAGGCCTTCACTGGGCCTATCCTAACCTTGATCTGATAGGTCCCTCGGTTTCCAAACAATCGGGGCTAAAGCACGTCGGATCCCCGTCTGTTTGCCCTATCGGATCACGTGTGCCGTGTCACACCCAAACAAAATCTGCATCATCATTTTACATCTCATCTGCATACACAGTGCACTCATAGAGTCTGTATCATTGTCCAGGTAGATGGCAAGCCCTTCAGGGATAACTCAGTCAATGGGCCGACAGTCACGGCCCGTGCATCTAACTTCTCAGGGGGCATGTGATGACAACCTCCAGGCTTCAATTGGGGCTTTAACCTCGAGTCAGCGTCTCATTTGGGCTCAGTACTACAAAACCAAAAATATCCTAGACCTATCTGTGGTTAACTCAGACTTGCGCCTCATGAACACTGCTATCCAGTGCTGGACCCCATCTCACATGGTATTTCATTTTGGTAAGAACGAACTCTGCCCAACACTGGAAGAGATTCAGTGCATTCTAGGGTTAAACATAGACGGCGAAGCCATAGTACTGTGCTACAAGACAACATACCAGGCAGACCTATCCAGGTTCTTGCATATCAAGCATGCCTGCTTGCAGCCCGATCCTAACGGCTCTTTTGATCGGATATCCGTGTCCTTTCTCAAAAAGAAGTACAAGTGTAAATGAAACCCTGACTCCATTTCAGCAGCACTGATAGTCATGTCTCAACTGGTGTTCCCAAGGTGTCGTTCGCTCGTCGAAGCAGTTCTGGTCGTGATCATCGAGGACATGCACAACTCCTGCTCGGTTTTACCAGTCATCCTAGCCGAGCTTCTTAGAGCTCTCAACGAGTCTGCAAACCACAGAAAAGGCATCTTCCATGCCAGTACACCTCTCTTGCACCTCTGGTTGGTAAGTCACTTGCATATAATCATTTCAGTACCAGATGGTATCCGCAACGCTTACAGTCTGCCTCAGAAGATTTCTCAGAATCAAGGGCCGATAGTAACTACAGATGTTGGAGAGCTCTACCAGCTCCTCCAAGACCTTTCAGAGGAAGAAATCACTTGGCAATGCAATTGGCTTATGTTGAACAGACTACCCCGTGTTGTCATCACCGGCAGTTAATGCATGATTCTTGCTGGTCTAACAGGCTCCGTGATCTATACACCACTTCGAGTCCTTCGACAGTTTGGACTCCCTTAGCGTATCCCCGTGATAGATCAGCAGGAAAATGATTGGATCACTTTCACAGTGCACTCCGACAACCTCACCCGGCACTTCCAGTCAGCTTGGTGCAGCTCCTGACAAGACCAATGGCCCAACTTCATGGTCTTATCAGGGCCACCAACCAACTCAGCATACCGACAATGGGTGGATAATCTTGACATTCTACCCGGTATGCCTGCACCTAGGGAACTGCCCACACTAGTTACCGCTCCATCACAAGGGACCATACCCCTAGCAGAGATGGTGGTTCCCTGGACAGACTTCTTCCTGGAGAGACAGCTCCAAATCCAGCAGAAATGGAAGAAGCTACGGAAAGCCCAGCATGTATTCAAGCAACAGGAAGCAAAACAAGGCTGTGAACTCCAAGCTGTACAAAAACAGGTTGAACAAATGGAGCAGACAATCCAATCCCTTCATAGGAGACGTAGAGGGGACGCCAAGGAAACAGCTGTCATCCGGGCCCAACTTCACTTCCACCAAGAACGGCTTGATAGTGCAAAGGTGGAGATGACCTCCCGTATCCAACAATTTGGATACCGCATGTTCAACGCTAGCGAAACCCTCACGCGCATGGAGGTTGAAGTCGCATCCCTCCAGCAACAGATCATGGATCTTGAGGGCGTGCCTCATCCATTTGATTTTGCGATCCTTGAAGGGCCTGCCTAGGATCGAGTCTTTTTCCTCTTTTTTGAGTCACACTATGCATGTACTCACTGCACTCTTCATGCATCAATGAAAATCTTTTTCTAGCATCTGTCTTTTGCCCTCATGCATAATCATGATTAGCCATTGTATTCTTTTCAGTTGTATGAGCCGACCTATAACTCGTTCTCTGACTGCGATTCTCGTAGAAGCAGTAGCTGCCGACGCAATCTTGACAGAATACCAATCACAGAAGTACTCCCTTGCACAGTCCGATCAGAGAACAGCTCCTATACAGTATAATCAGAAAGTAGTACAGGATCGATAGCAGAACCTACAGATCAGCACCAGCGGACCACTGAGATCCTACAGTCACATGACAATGACATAGCATCCATGCAGGCGAAGCTTGACAGTGTTCTAGAATCCCTGAAGATTCTGATTGGCACCCGGACTGAAGAACCCTCCACCCGGATCCCAACCGAAGAACCAACCGAGCGACCTACACCTGAGCCTCGCCATTTTCCCTTCATCACACCTAATCCCATACCCGTAACAGGTGGAGGAGAGGAATATGACCAGTACGAAGAGCAACCGAAGATCTCACACGTCCACCAGGACCAGCAGTCATCCTCAGATCCAACCTCTTCCTTACAAGACAAGATCAAGCAGATGAAGGAGGAGATGAGAAGAATGAAAGGTACATCTACCAGTACAAGTCTATCACTAGAAGACTTAACCTTTTCATCAGGGGATGCTATTCCCGCAGGTTTCAAGGTCCCAGACTTTGATAAATATGATGGCTCAGGCTGTCCAAAACAATACTTGCAGTTATACTTGGGGGACATGCTCCAACATAATAAAAACCAGCTCTTGCTCATCCAGTACTTCCAGAAGAGTCTGAAGGGCGCAGCCCTTACATGGTGGATGTCGGTGGACAAGCAGAAAGTCAAGACCTGGCAGGATGCCATGGACGGTTTCATAGAGTAGTACTCCTTCAACCAGGAGCTTCGCCTTCAGAGGAGCCAGCTCAAACAGCTAAGCCAGCGCAACAACAAATCATTTCTAGAGTACGCCCCCATTGGAGGGAAATGATAGCAAAGATCCCAACTCCTATCCCCAAGGAGGAACTGGCAGGCATGTTCATGGGCACCCTGAAGCAACCCTACTCTACACTCATGGTGACCTTATCGGTAGTGGACTTCGGCACTATCACCAAGACAGGTGCCCATATCGAGACTGCTATCAAGAGTGGGGCCATTCATTCCAATCTAGGACTTGATTACCTCAAGGCGACGACCTCGTTCAGTAGAAATATCGGTCCCCGGGACCACAGAAAGAAGGAAGATGTACATATGGTTGCTTCTACGGCACCCATCAGATTACCAGCTCCAGCAGCTCAACAACAGTCAGTTAGCAGGAATACCCGGCTAGCTCGACCAGTCTAAGGGCAAAACTGTCCTCCCAAAAAATTTACCCCTCTTCCATATACTCTCAGCCAGTTATTGGAATTCCTCACCAAGCAGGGCCTTCTCAAGCTGAGAGGTCCTACACCTCTTCTACCTCCAGATAAACAGGGGAAGAACTACAATACCGACCATCACTGCACCTTTCACAGAGGCCCGGCCATGCCACAGATTATTGCATAGGTCTGAAGTGTGTGCAATCCAAGATCTCTTGGATGAGGGAAGGGTTGAGCTGGCTCCCAGCAACACAAGCATCAATCAGGTGCCATTGCCCCCACATAACAATCAAATCAATTTTATCCAGTGGGAAGAGCCCGGGGCAGGGCAGCCAGGACCCAGCACACCCGCAATGAATGACGGCATCATCAGGCCCTCTTACCGATCACCCGTCATACCCCTTCCCCCAATCAAACATACAAACTGTTCAGTCTCCAACCCAGATACCTGCCCCTGAGCAGATCATCTACACAATTCCTTGCCCCGTAAATTAGCTAACAGCTCCAAGTCAAGCCTCAACCTCTTCAGGCCCAGTCCGGATCCCCTATATCCCAGACCTCCTTTTAACCTCAACCGAGTACCCGGTCCTCGCTCTCTCGTCCTTGAAAGCGAGAGCATAGCCTACCTGACCAGATCTGGCCAGGTATATCAACCTCTTACAGCCGAGCCAGCAAATGTGAAGAATACAGAGGCAGAGAAACAAAAAGCAGGGGTGTCAGATCCACAGAAGGAAGCAGCAAATTTAGCAGTTTTATTGAAAATCCTAGAAAAAGCAAAAGAGTTCAATATCACTCAGCAACTGAGCAAGGTCCCAGCACAAATATCCATCTTGGGTCTTCTTCTCACTTAAGAGCATCACAGGAAGCAACTGCTCCAAGTATTTGGCAATGCCCATGTAACGCCAGACATAACGCCCGAGAAACTGGGGTAAATGGTAGGGCAAATCCTTGAACCCAAAGTCATCTCCTTCACAGAAGAGGAGATACCGGACAGCTATAGGGACCATACCCGGGCTTTGTACATCGTAGTACAGTGCATGGATCGAACATTATCATCAGTGTTCATCGACAATGGCTCTGGCCTGAACGTCTGCACACTCTCCACACTACAAAAACTGGGCTTTGACCTCATCAAGTGAAGAAAAGACCTATGACCATTAGGGCCTTTGATAATACCACCAGGCAAAACCTGGGTAACATCGACCTGATCATCGGTGTCGAACCTGCTCAGTTCTCAACAAACTTTCAGGTTGTGAACGTGCCAGCCTCTTTCACTCTACTCCTAGGGAGGCCGTGGATCCATGCGGCCGGGACTATTCCCTCCTCTTTGCATCAAAGAATCAAGTTCATCTAGGATGACCATCTGATTGTCATTCCGTCTGAAGAGTTGACAAATTCCTTTGGGGACGTCCAAGAGCTGGGGCAAGGCACTGCCTTCATGACATTTCAATTCGAACAGGTTAGTTCTATCGCCCAGGTAGAACAGCAAGGCAAGCAAGCAGTGCCGCCGTTTGTCAGAATGATGGCCAGAATGAACTATCAACCTGGAAGTGGTCTTGGTGCCAGGAATTAGGGCATGAAGAAAAGATACACGCCTCCTCGTTATACACCTCCCTTTGGTTTGGGATATAAGCCCAGATACGAGGACTACCTTTCTAAGCTGACTAGGAAGAGTAGACAATCGACAAAACCTGAACCCCGACCACACATCTCTGTAACCTTCCCCGTGGGAATCTTTGAAACTTACCCGGAAACTTCTGCTGCACCCGTTGCCTTAACACCCCAGCCCAGTGACGATTCTTCAGGGATTCCAAAAACCTGAAGTGTTCGCCATGGCCCAGATGTTCGACGAGCTGACTGTCAAAGATGCTACCGAAGCAGAATATCCAATGGGAGAGCAGGTCTGCACCCTCTCCAACAGCGCCGAAGCGTCATCCAGTTGCCAGCCACTAATCCATTGGTGCACTGAGGCTCTCACCATCAAGGCTAGCCAGGGCCGGGGCAAACACAGTGTAAGACAGGTTGGTCCGAGACAGCAGTGAACCAGCATCACCCTTCTCCTCCATCTACTTCTCTTTTGCTCCCGTTTGTAAAATCCAAAAGTCAGGCCACTGTCTGCCTTTTCTTGTGTGAGTCTTTTTGTAACAAGTCATTTTGAAAATCAGATTATTTTGACTCAAAAATCATGTTTTCAAAAAAACATTTCATATCAGCTGATGACAAAATCACACGGACTCTTCCCCTGGAAGGCCTAGTGTCCTGAAGCCAACAAATCATCATAATCAAAGCATGCTAAACTGAAGCTAATTGGTTTGCCAGGAAATTACCTCTGACAGGGCTACCCCTTAAACACTCCTTGAATTCTCCAAAGCAGAGTATGACTCAGAACAGGCTGGACCTCCTCGAGCACAGTGAAGGACTTCTGCAGTCTAACAGGGAGGACACTGAAATAGTCAATCTGGGATCCGCAGAGAACGCCCGGCAAGTCAGAATCAGCACCAGCATGAACCTTCAGCGGAGAGCAGACATGATCAATTTCCTGAGAAGCTACAGTGATGTCTTCACCTGGTCATATGCTGACATGTCAGGCCTAGACCCAACATTGGTAGTACACAGACTGCCCCTGAACCCTGACGTCAGACCAGTGAAGCAGAAACTGAGACGGATGAGGCCCGAATGGTCACAGAAGGTCAATGAAGAAGTTGAGAAGCAGATCAACACAGGCTTCCTGGCAGTTGCAAACTACCCTAAATGGTTGGCCAACATAGTCCCAGTACCCAAGAAGGATGGCAAGGTCCGCATGTGTATTGACTACCGGAATTTAAACAGGGCAAGCCCCAAAGACAACTTTCCTCTCCCGCACATTAACATTCTGGTCAACAATACTGCTAGGCACGAGACTCTCTCATTCATGAATGGTTTCTCCGAATACAACCAGATCAGGATGGCAGAAGAAGACATGGAGAAAACCTCATTTATCCCACCTTGGGTCACATTCTGCTACAAGGTCATGCCCTTCAGACTCAAGAACGGAGGGGCCACCTACCAGAGGGCCATGACGGCCTGGTTCCACGACATGATGCACAAGTCCACTGAAATCTACATGGATGACATGATCGTCAAATCACCGACAGTCGAACGGCACCCAGAAGACCTGAAGAGACTCTACGATAGACTCCGAGAGTACGGCCTAAGATTGAACCCGGCCAAATGCGTCTTTGAAACCTCATCAGGAAAGCTCCTTGGTTTCATAGTCAATGAAAGAGGCATTGAGATCGATCCAGCTAAATCCAGAACTATCATCGAAATGCCAGCACCCCAAACTGAAAAGGAGATCCGTGGTTTCCTGGGTAGAATTCAGTACATCAGTCGGTTCATTTCTCAGCTAACTCCGATCTGCGAGCTGATCTTCAACTTCTTCGAAAGAACATGCCGACGATCTAGACAGTAGAATGCCAAGAAGCCTTTGACAGAATAAAGCAGTATCTCCTGACTCCTCCAGTACTTGTGCCTCCTACACCGGGATGTCCACTGCTACTCTACATCTCTGTGCAAGAAACCTCCATGGGGTACATTCTAGCACAACATGATGAGACTGGCAGAATAGAGCAAGCCATCTACTATATCAGTAAGCGTCTGCTCGAGTACGAAGAGTGGTACAGCCCTCTTGAGAAGACATGTCTGGCACTGGTTTGGGCAACACAACGTCTCCGGCACTATCTGCTTTCCTACCCGGTAATTCTACTCTCCCGGATAGACCCACTGAATTACTGGAAAAGCCAGCCACCACCGGAATGACTGTCCGATGGCTCATGATGTTGTCTGAATTCGACATTACATACATGACACAGAAGTCAATCAAGGGGCAGGTGATAGTAGATCACCTGGCCCACAGTCTAACCCAGGACTACGTGTCTGTATATGATCAGTTTCCAGATGAAGCCATCCTGTATACGGAAGTGGACAAACAAGAATACTCTGGCTGGGAGTTGTACTTTAACGGAGCTGCCAACAGTCATGGGCACGGGGCAGGAGTAGTCCTGATCTCGCCTAAAGGAGCACACCTCCCTATCTCAGTCAAGCTGAAGTTCAAATGCTCCAATAATGAAGCAGAGTACGAGGCATGCATAGCAGATTGAAAGAAGCCCTAGACATCGGGATTGAAGAGGTAGACGTCTATGGTGACTCATCTTTGGTAATCTGCCAGGCGAATGAGTCTTGGGCCATCCGAGAAGCAAGGCTAGTCTCGTACTTGTCCTACCTCAATCTGTTAATCAGTCAATTCAGAAGAATCAGCTTCAGCCACCGATCCAGGAACCAAAACAGATTCGCTGACGCACTGGCCACTCTCGCTTTTATGGTACAGATCCCTACAAACATCATGCTCTGACCAATAGAA
Source organism: Tetracentron sinense (assembly GCA_015143295.1). Classification (NCBI taxonomy): domain Eukaryota; kingdom Viridiplantae; phylum Streptophyta; class Magnoliopsida; order Trochodendrales; family Trochodendraceae; genus Tetracentron; species Tetracentron sinense. The sequence goes on along the minus strand of JABCRI010000703.1, from coordinate 65,137 downwards.
ATTCAGCAACAGGATCAGCCTGCCCACTGCCTTCAGATCGAGAAAGTATTAGACAATAAGGCTTGGTATGCAGACATCAAGCAGTATCTCGATGACGGGACCTTCCCTCTCGATGCTACCAAGACAGACCGCTGGACAATCAGAAGACTGGCCATTCAGTTCATCCTATCAGGGGGCATCTTGTACAAAAGGTCACCGAACCTACTCTGGCTCAGATGCCTAGATACCAGTGAAGAAGCACAGGTAGTCGAAGAAGTTCACGGAGGAACCTACGGCCCACACATGAACGGGTTGATGTTATCTAAAAAGATATTGAGGCTAGGCTACTACTGGTCCACCATGGAATCAGATTGTTGCAAGCATGTACAGAAGTGTCACCAATGCCAAATTTATGCCACAGGGTAAATGCACCGCCAAACAGGCTACACAATCTCACCGCTCCTTGGCCATTCTCAGCTTGGGGCATCGATGTCATCGGACCTATAGCTCTGAAAGCATCAAACGGACATCGATTCATCCTGGTAGAATCGATTACTTCACGAAATGGGTCGAGGTAGCCTCTTATACCAGCGTCACAGCCTCAGTGGTACAACGCTTTCTGAAAAGGGATATCATCTACCAATATGGGGTCCCATATGAGATTGTAACAGAAAATGCTCTCAACTTTTACAACAAGGGAATGACTGACCTCTACCAGAAATTCAAGATCCAACATCACAACTCTACCCCGTACAGGCCACAGACCAATGGTGCAGTTGAAGCCGCCAACAAGAATCTGAAGAAAATCATAGAGAAGATGGCAACCAAGTACTCTGCCTGGCATGAGATGCTCCCTTACGCACTCATGGCCTACAAAACGTCCATCCAAACCTCAACTGGGTCAACACCATTCGCTCTGGCCTATGGTATGGAAGCAGTCCTCCCTGTCGAAGTACAGATTCCATCTCTCCGGGTGTTAATGGAAGTAGAGCTCTCAGAAGCGGAATGGGCACAAACCCGGTATAAGCAGTTGAACTTGATCGAAGAGCGGCGACTGAAAGCCATCAACCACTCTCAGGCCTATCAGAGGTGCATGGCTAGGGCATTCAACAGGAAAGTCAAGCCAAGAAGCATCGAGATCGGTGACCTGGTCCTCCGAAAAATGTTGCCAAACCGCCCTGACCCAAGGGTAAGTTCACTCCCAACTATGAAAGCCCATACGTCGTCCGAGACAAATTCTCCGGTGGTGCTCTTAAACTCGGACGTATGGATGACGAAGACCTCTGAGAGCCCGTCAACATGAATAAAGTCAAAAGATACTACGCTTAGGGTCTAGATCTGATAGGCACTTTGCACTTGTAGTTTCTCTGGGAAATGACAAGAGGCTATTCTTGGCACACTCTTCATCCCTCTTTCCTGTAACCCGTTTACAAATCAAATCTCGCTAGTTAGCCCCTGGAGCTTGACGGCCCTTCTTTCATTACACTTTTAAGGGACACACTCCCTCGCCCTCTGTGGCATTGGCCTGAACTACGTCATGACCTGATCCTGCAAAGGTACGTAGGTAACCTGTCAAATCAGGTGCGGTCATATATGGGGTATCCACTCCCTGACTCTCCTCAAACAGAGTCCCTCACTCCCCAAGTAGAGACAAACTCTCCCAACTTCCCAAGCAAATCGACTCACATGGGTACAAAATTTCTATCAAAAGAAAGCCCAAAATAGAAGTCGAAATATCTCAACAATCAGAGACTCCCCACAGAGACAATCTCTCCGGACTCTTTACCCAGCAGAGACAATCTCTCCAGAGACAATCTCTCCAGAGACAACCTCTCTATCCCCAACAGAGACAACCTCTCTCGCTCTCTCGAAAAAAAAATCACCGGGAATCATAAGGAACAGGCCTTAAGCAAACAAATCCCCCCGGAAACAAAAAAATCCTCCCCAGAGAGTGAAAATCAATTATATCAAACCGAAACCTCCAAGGGAGAGCAAATCAACTACGAATAGGAGAAATCCTAGGGTGTCCCAAACTTGGTCCCTCGGCCTACATTTCGTCCTACTATAAGTCCTCCTCGATCCCTTAGGAATTACGAGTGTAAGTGCAATATCACATCTGAATCCCTAGCGGAAATATCATCCTCAAATCCCTAGAGGAGCGCCATTCAGGGCTATGATGGGAGAAAACCTTCTTTCCCAACATAAACAAAACTTCCCCAGTAAGTCGCGGGCATGAGTGAAAACCGGTAACAGCCTCATTGCGCAAAAATCACGCGATCCCCCGACCTAGTCTTGTGACTAGGAGCAAAAAAGGGATAGAAACCAATCAGCTTCGTAAGCATGAGGAAAACCGACAACGGCCTCATTGCGTAAAAATTATGCGAACCCCATGACCTGATCATTCCAAGGGTAAAAAAGGGAGAAAGGCTGAAGAGCAGTTTGGCAACAACATCCAGCAGCAATCAGGCTGGCCAGATAAATCCCCTACAGCAATCCCCAGCAGGTGGCATGGAAGAGCAGCTTCCCCAACACTAGGCTCCAGTAGAGTTCAGATCCCCAGCGGTGCTCTACGGCAGTTGTGAGCACGGGATTTCACTCCCTAGATTTCTCACGAGGGTTTTGAGAGTCACCACCTATTAATTCAGAAGGGATAAGTCCCCCGAAGTTTTGGATAAGGTCTTTGGTCCACGAGAGAGATCAGGGTAAGGGGTTCGGTTAAGTCCGGGGAAGGTGTTAGGCACCCCGAGGCTTCCGTTTTACAACAGTTCTGTACTCTCCGGGTTTAAGCCAAATAAAGTTAATCTTGTTTAGAATGCCGAAATGTTTAAGTGAACACTAATCCAAGAAAGGAAAAGCTAACTGGGTTCGGGCCCGTGTTGAGCTGCCTACGTACTCACAGGGTGAGATCAGACCGAGCGTAGTTCTGGCACGTGAGCCTGTGCCAAGGCTAGGGGCGTGTGTGTGTGCACCAAGGGTGGCTAACATGGGCTAGTCCGGTAGACTAGGGTTGGTTGACCGAGGAGGTCAAGTGCAGGGTTTTGTAAGTCCGGTAGGCTTAGGGAGTAGTCCGGTAAACTAAGGAGGAGTCCGGCTCGGGTTAGGATTGTTAACTGGGATTAGGCCGAACTAACTGCAGTTACGGTTGCTAACCACAGTTAAGGGTGAGTGAGTTATAGCCCGGTAGGCTAAGACGGGGCCCGGTAGGCTGAGGTAAGTCCGATAGACTTGGTTTCTAGGCCCAGTAGGTCGTAAACCAAAATTAACTATGATTAGGGTTTCTAATCACAGTTAAGGGAGGTCTAACTGTGGTTAGGGTTGCTAACCAGGGTTAGGGAGAGGGCCAAAGTCAGGATTATGGTCCAATTAGATTTAAGGAATTTTTGTTTAATTTCTCAAAAGTTTGTGGGGTTAAGGGGTGCTTAACCGTGGTTAAATATTAACCGGAGGTGTATTTTACCATGGTTAAGGGTCTGGTATAGTCCAAGGTGGGCCCGGGGGGCTAGGCAGGGCCAAAAGTGGCCTCTTACTAGGCCTGGGCCCCTGCAAAAGCCCAGAAATAAAACAAAGTTTAATGTCGGTAATATAATTACCTACATTATGAACAGTGTTTTAAGACTGTGTTTTGTCACAGTTAACTAGGGTTAAGCTGTAACCCGAGGTGAACCAAATGTGGGGGAGTGTAGAGGGGACTCCTGGGAAGAGATCAAGCTCTGTGTGGGCCCCAGGGGATGCCTGGAGTGGGTCTCACAAGGCTGTAAAGCCACTGTGCTTGACAGTGCAAGCTGGCGGTAGATGGATTACCGACCTTACTGAAATAAGGCAGAAACAGAGTGTCGGTAGAAGAACCACCGACAGCGGGAAAAAAAGGCTTCACCAGGAAGGGTAGTACTGAGTTTACCGCCGTTCCTAGATTTTTGTAAAACGGGGATTGTGGCTACTGGGCTTGTACACCAATGCTACTAGGGGTTCCCTCATAATCTGAGGGACCCCCAAAAACTTCCTGGTGGTCTGCAACACTTCGATATGTTATACCCGAAAGGGGTTTCACCTCACCTATGGTTTAGGTGGGTGAACACCCTATGAGGGTCTGTTTACACTAAGCAACAATAGCAAGAAAACATGAAAAGGTCCCCTGGAGACGACCAGGGGCTCACAAGGATGTTAAAACAATAAGGAAATGGGTAGGGGGGATCCCTACCCAATACTTTGCTTCAGCAGAACTGGTAGTGGGTCTGTGCACAGGTGGTGTACACTCCGGTAATGCTTGCAATGGCTGGGGATGGTCGAGGTAGGTCCAGGGGAGTCTTAGGATCAAGACCAAGGTCAGGGATCATGGTTTGCAGCAGGGGTTCTCCTCTAAAAAGTTGCTGATCATTTGCACTGAGGGTGATGTTTGGATTTATAGGCAAGGACACTAGGGACCTAATGGGGTTTAAGGAGAAGGCTGAGATGGGTATTGGACCAAGGTAAGGTCGTGTGAGGGTTGAGAAGGGAGAGATCGAGGTGGAGGTAGAGTGTGCAGGGGTGTTACAGACCTGCAACTCGAAACTTGAAGATGTCGGTAGTGCCTCTTGGATATGCCGCCTCCTTTTCGACACCCCCGTGTGTCCTCGACATCCCGTGTATACCTTTATAGTGTATACCACCTGTATGTCCTCTCTTTCGACACCCCCGTGTGTTCTCGACATCCCGTGTATACCTTTACAGCGTATACCACCTGCATGTCCCTTCTTTTGACACCCTCGTGTGTCCTCGACATCCCGTGTATACCTTTACAGCGTATACCACCTGTATGTCTCATCTCCAACACCCTGCGTGTCCTCGACATCCCGTGTGTACCTTTACAGTGTACATCACTCGCATGTCACCCCCTTCAACACCCTGTGTGTTCTTGACACCCTGTGTGTCTCTTCGATCAAACTCGATTGAATCCTTTTGGCCGACGCCTCTGGGCTATGCCATCCCTGTATTCATCAATCCCCAGTGAGTAGTCTGAACTACTCGCCCTTCCCCAGCAGCGCCCTGCCACTACATTGCACTCACCACTTACACTGCATGCATACATATCATCATTCTGCATCCCTGTTATCTGAGCTTGGTGTAAAAATAGGATGATTACAGTCCTTGCCGTTCGAATTGCCAACCTTGGCATTCTCCAGTAAAGAGGGGCAGCTGTAAGCACCCAATTTTTACACCCCATCCTAACCGCAGTTAAAATCTTTTAACTATGGTTACCCCTCCTGCCAAAGCCCTCACATACCCTGCACTTGACCTCCTCGGTTAACCAACCCTAGTCTACCAGACTAGCCCATATTAGCCACCCTTGGTGCACACACACACGCCCCTAGCCTCGGCACAGGCTCACGTGCCAGAACTACGCTCGATCTGATCTCACCCTCTGAGTACATAGGCAGCTCAACACGGGCCCGACCCCAGTTAGCTTTTCCTTTCTTGGATTAGTGTTCACTTAAACATTTTGGCATTCTAAACAAGATTAACTTTATTTGGCTTAAACCCGGGGAGTATGGAACCGTTGTAAAACGGAAGCCTCAGGGTGCCTAACACCTTCCCCGGACTTAACCGAACCCCTTACCCTGATCTCTCTCGTGGACCAAAGACCTTATCCAAAACTTTGGGGGACTTATCCCTTCTGAATCAATAGGTGACGACTCTCAAAACCCTCGTGAGAAATCTAGGGAGTGAAATCCCGCGCTCACAAATACGATACCCGATGGAGAGAGATGGCAGCAAAAATCCCAACTCAAATCTCCAAGGAAGAATTAGCAAGCATGTTCATGGGCACTCTAAAACAGCCCTACTCCACGTTGATGGTAACTTTACCAGTAGTGAACTTTGGCACTATCGTCAAGACAGGTGCCCCCATTGAAACAGGCATCAAGAGTGGTGTTATCCACTCCAGTTTGGGGCTTAGCCCCCCCCCCCCCACCCCAGAACAACAGTTCCGTCACCAGAAATAATGGTCCCAGGGACCAAAGAAGGAAAGAAGATGTATAGATGGTGGCTCCCATAGCACCAATCAGATTACCAGCTCCAGCCACTCAGTCTCAGCCAACACCCGGAAACACCCGGCCAGCCAGACAGAACCAAGGGCAAAACCGTCCCCCCATAAATTTCACCCCTCTGTCTTACACTCTCAGTCAACTGTTAGACTTCATCTCCAAGCAAGGTCTTCTCACCCTGAAGGGCCTACCCCTCTCTTGCTACCCAACAAGCAAAACAAAAATTACAGAGCCGATCACCATTGCGCCTTCCACCAAGGCCCTGGTCATGCCACTGACTATTGCATTGGCTTAAAATGTGTCATCCAAGATCTCTTAGATGAGGGAAAGATTGAACTAGTCCCCAGTAACACCAGTATCAACCAGGCACCACTACTTCCACATGACAATCAAGTAAATTTCATTGAATGGGAAGAGCCCAGGGCAGGGCAGCCAAGACCTAACACACCAGTAGTGGATGACGGCATAATCAGACCTTCTTTCCAGCCTCCAGTCATAATCCCATTCCCTCAGTCAAACATTCAGACTATCCTACCACCAGTACAGATCCCTGACCTTAAACTAGACAAAGAGCAAATCATCTACACCATCCCTTACCCAGTAATTGGCCCATAGTACCAACTCAAGCCTCTACCTCTGTCAGAATCCCCTACATCCCGTATTTTCCTTTCAACCTCGACAGTGTACAACTCCTCACTCTCTCATCCTTGAAAGTGAATGCATAGCAAACCCCACCAATCTGGCCGGGTATACCAACCACCGGTGGCTAAGCCGACAAAAGAGAAAGAGAAAGCAAGGGCATCTTGGAAAAGGTAGAAGAATTAAACATCACCCAACAGTTAAGCAAAACTCCATCATGGGTCTTCTCCTGACTTTTGAGCATCATCGGAAGCAGCTACTCTAGGTATTTAACAACGTTCATGAAACACCAAGCATTACGCCCTATAAATTGGGGCACATGGTGGGGCAAGTGCTAGAATCAAGAATCATTTCCTTCATAAAAGAAGAAATATCGGATGGCAACAAGGACCATACCCGGGCTCTCTATATTGCAGTACAGTTCATGGACCGAACCTTATCATCAGTGTTATTCGACAATGGCTCCAGCCTCAACGTCTGCACATTATCTACACTACAAAGCCTAGGTTTGAACCTCAATCAAGTGAAGAAGAGACCTATGACCATCAGGGCTTTTGACAACTCAACAAGGCAAAATTTGAGGGATAATGACCTGACCATCGGGGTCAGATCTGCTCAATTTATAACCAACTTTCAAGTCATGAAATGTGTCAGTCTCGTTCACTTTACTCCTTGGGAGGCCATGGATCCACGCAGTTGGAGACATTCCCTCCTCTCTCCATCAGAGAATCAACTTTATTCAAGATCACCACTTGGTCGTGATCCCTTCGGTAGACTTGGCAAGTTCCTTCAGGGACATCCAGAAGCTGGGGCAAGGCATTACCTTTATGACATACCAATTCGAGCAGGTCAGTTCTATTGCGCAGAAAGAAGAGCAGAGCAAGCATGAAGTACCGCCATTTGTCAGGATGATGGCCAAAATGAACTACCAGCCAGGATTAGGCTTGGGAGTCAAAAACCAGGGAATGAAAAAGAGATATACACCTCCTCGCTACACACTGCCATTCGGAATGGGATACAAACCCAAGTTTGAGGACTATCTCTCCAAGCTCACAAAGAAGAACAGCCGGTTGACAAAACCAGAACCCCAACCCCACATCTCTGTAACCTTCCCAGTATGGACTTTCAAAACCTACCCTGACTCCCCTCTTGCGCCAGTTGCTAGTATCTCATACCCCCAGCCCAACGCCGAGTCTTCAGGGATTCCAGATCCAGAAGTTTTCAGCATGACACAGATGTTTGACGAGCTGACTATTGAAGACGTCACAGAAGCAGAAGATCAATCGGGAGAGTAGGTATGCACCCTCTCCAACAGCGCTGAAGCGTCATCCAGTAGCCAACTACTGATCTGTTGGTGGACCGAGGCTCTCACCATCCAGGCTATCCAAGGTCGAGGCAAGCAAGCTGCAGGGCAGGTTGGTCCAATCAAGCAGTGATCAAGCACCACTCTTTCTCCTTCTTCTATTTTCTCTCTGCTCCTGTCAAAAAATCCAAGTCGGCCACTGCAAGCCTCTTTTTGTTGAGTCAAGCCTTTATAAACAATAGTCATCTGTTTTATCAATGAAAAATTGGATATTTTGACTCAAAATCATGTTTTTCATAAAAATTTCAAATCAGTTGATGATGAAATCATACGGACACTTCCCCTGAAAGGCCTAGTGTCTTGAAACTACCAAAAATAACAGAAGCATGCTAAACTAAGCTTAATGATTTGCCAGGAAATCACCCCCGAAACCCTCCTTCAACTTTTGGAAGTTGAGTATGACGAATAACAGGAAGAGGAACCTTCTCAAGAGATCCTGAACCTCCTAGAGCACAGTGAAGGGATATTACAGTCCAATATCAAGGACACTAAGACCATAAATCTTGGATCCGAAGATAGCCCCTAGCTCGTCAAGATAGGTACAACCATGAGCCCGTAGCAAAGAGTAGATATGATCAGCTTCCTGAAGAGCTACAGTGATGTCTTCGCCTGGTCATATGTAGACATGCCGGGCCTGGACCCAGCATTGATGATACAAAGACTACCCCTGAACCCTGAGATAAGACCAGTTAAGCAGAAACTCAGACGGATGAGGCCCGAATGGTCACAGAAAGTCAAAGAAGAAGTGGAGAAGTAGATCAAACCAGGCTTCCTGGTAGTAGTAACCTATCCTGAGTAGTTAACCAACATTGTCCCAGTACCCAAGAAGGATGGTAAAGTTCAGATGTGCATTGACTACCGGAATCTGCATAAGGTCAGTCCTAAAGACAACTTCTCTCTCCCACACATCGATATCCTAGTCGACAACACTGCCATTGCATGAGACACTCTCATTTATGAATGGTTTCTCCTGATACAATTAGATCAGAATGGCAGAAAAAGACATGGAGAAAACCTCGTTCATCATAATTTGGGGCACGTTCTTCTACAAGATAATACCCTTCAGACTCAAGAATGCAGGGGCAACCTACCAGAGGGCTATAACAACATTATTGCATGACATGATCCATAAGATAGCTTAAATCTATGTGGATGACATGATCATCAAATCACCTACTGCCAGACAACATCCTGAAGACCTGAAAAAGCTATGTGACAGACTCAGGGAGTTCGGCCTAAGACTAAATCCGGTCAAATGTGTCTTTAGAGCCTCATCAGGAAATCTCCTTGGTTTCATAATTAGTAAAAGAGGTATTGAGATCGATCTAGCAATAGCCAGGGCTATCATCCAAATGCCAGCACCCCAAACTGAAAAGGAAATTCACTGATTCCTGGACAGAATTCAGTACATCAACCGATTCATCTCTCAACTCACTCCGATATACGAATCAATCTTCAAGCTTCTTAGGAAGAATGTACCTACAGTTTGGACAGACGAGTGTCAAGAGGCCTTTGGCAGGATAAAGCAGTATCTCCTCTATCCTCCAGTACTTATGCCTCCTACATCGGGAAGGCCACTGCTACTCTACATCTCAGTACAAGAAACCTCTATGGGGTGTGTTCTAGCACAACATGATGAGACTGGCAGAACAGAGCAAGCCATTTACTACATCAGTAAATGTCTACCAGAATATTAATCAATTCCTGGTTCACATGACTTCAGGCGAATAAAGCAGCTATCGTTCTGTTAGGCTATGGATTACAGGAACAAATGTAGTTGAATGGGACGAACAGAGTTACGAGATAGTCGAGAGAAGAGACCACTACCAATGGAAGACATCACGACTAAAAATCAGCCAAGTCTCAGAGCGAAGGAGAAGCGGCGATAGGGTGTATGTTCCATCCTTTATGCTTTTCTGAATATCTCTAACTTTTTGGGCATAGCAGCACTTCGGAGACAGGAACTTCGCTCCAAAGAACGCTCTTGATCGCTCCGCAAATACAGCCCGCTTGAAAAAACTTGTCTTGCATTAGTCTGGGCTACTCAGCGTCTGCGGCACTATCTGTTTTCTTATCCAATAATTCTGATCTCCCGAATGGACCCACTCAAATACCTACTGAAAAAGCTAGCCACTATAGGAAGGATGGCCTAATTGCTTATGATGTTGTCTGAATTTGACATCACGTACATAATTCAAAAGTCAATTTAGGGACAAGCAATTGCAGACCATTTAGCCCACAGTCCAACACAAGACTACGTTTCAGTACATGATCAATTCCCAGATGAAGCCATCCTATATGCAAAGACAGAAGAGTAAGAATACCTTAGCTGGGAGTTGTATTTTGATAGAGCCGCTTACAGTCATAGACATGGGGCAGGAACAGTCTTGATCTCTCCCAAGGGAGCCTAACTCCCCATCTTAATTAGTCAAACCAAAATTCAGATGTTTGAACAACGAAGCAGAATATGAGGCATGCATAGCCAAAGTAAAGGAAGCCCTAGGCATCAGGATTGAAGAGATAGACGTCTATGTTGACTCATCTTTAGTAATCTATCGGGCAAATGAATCTTAGGTCATCTGAGAAGTCAAGCTAGTCTCATACCTAGCCTACCTCAATTTGCTAATCACTCAGTTTAGAAGTATCACCTTCAGTCACAGGTCGAGGACCCACAATAGATTTGTCAACGCATTGGCCACTCTTGCTCCATCGTTCAAATTCCCAAGGGCATCATGCTCTGTTCGATCGAAATCCTGTAACAGGATCAGTCTGCCTACTGCTTTAAGATAGAAGGAATATTAAACAACAAGCCCTGGTATGCTGACATCAAGCAATATCTCAAGGACAGGACTTTCGCACTCGACACCACTAAAATAGACCGTCGGGTAATCAAAAGACTGGTCATTCAGTTTGTCCTCTCATTAGGAATTTTATACAAAAGATCGCCGAACATGATCTGGCTCAGATGCCTCGATACTTATGAAGCTGCACAGGTAGTCAAAGAAATTCACAAAGGAGCTTGCGGGCCACACATGAACGGGCTAATGCTATCTAAAAAGATACTCAGATTGGGCTACTATTGGTTTACAATGGAAGCTGATTGTTATCGACACGTACAGAAATGCCACCAGTGCCAAATCAATGCAGACAAGATCAATGCACTACCAACCAGGCTACACAATCTCACTGCTCCGTGGCCATTCTCAGCTTGGGGTATCGACGTCATCGGGCCCATAGCACCAAAAGAGACAAGTGGACATCAATTCATCCTGGTAGCAATCGATTAATTCACTAATGGGTCAAGGCAACCTCTTATGCCAATGTCACAGCATCTGTGGTCCAGTGCTTTCTGAAAAAGGATATCATCTACCGATACGGAGTCCCATTCGAGAATTTGACAGACAATGCTCTAAATTTCTGCAATAGGGGAATGACTGATCTCTGCCTGAAATTCAAGATACAACATCACAATTTCACGCCATACAGGCCGCAGACCAATGGTGCAATTGAAGCCGCCAACAAAAACATTAAGAAAATCATAGAAAAGATAGCAACCAGCTACTCTGCTTGGCATGAAATGCTCCCATATGCACTTATGACCTATAGAACGTCCATCAGAACCTTAATGGGAGCAACACCATTCTCTTTGGCTTACTGTATGGAAATAGTCCTCCCTATCGAAGTAAAAATTTTATTACTCTGGGTGTTAATGGAAGCAGACACTACAAAACCAAAGGCTAACAGTGGCGTACAAATAGAGGCGTTTATAAGGAAACGCCGTATAAGACAACATATAACAGCGTTTTATAGAAAACGCAGCTATTGATATATTTTTAACCACATATAGTGTAAACAACGCCGGTTTTGATCTGTTTATACCGGCATTTTTTTTAATAACACCGTTAAAGACATAACGGCGGTGAATTTTTAATGGTATATGATAGCGTTTGTAATAAATGCCAGTATAGGACCCCGTATTTGGGGCCCTACTGCCCCGATCCTTTTCTCTTTCCCTCCTTCTTTTCCTCTTTCCCTCCTCTTTTCCTCTGCTCCCGCTCCTGCTCCATGCTCCTGCTCCGACCACCATCTCCGGCGAAGCTCGAAGCTCTGACGCCATCTCCGGCGAAGCTCCGACACCATCTATACTTTTAGGTTCTCTCTCTCTCTCTTTCTCTCTCTCTCTCTCTCTCTCTCTCTCCTCTATAACTCGTTCTCTCTCTCCAAGGTTACTCCGGTCACCACTACATTGCTCCAATGCTCCGGCCACTCCCTGCGCTGCTCATGCTCCAGCCTCCTACTCGTGCTCCGGTAAACACCTCTCTCTCTCTCTCTCTCTCTCTCTCTCTCTCGGTCTCTCTCTCAAATTTCTCTGTAATTTTTTGCAGCCATTAAATTCCAGATTAGAATGTTGGGGTTTGGGTTTCTCTAGTTTTTCTAAAATCTAGTTTATTTGCATTGCTTGTTCTTATATTAATTATTGCTTTTGGGTTCTTCTCCTCTTGTTTGTTCATGTATGATTCTTTCTTTTCTTGCCTATGATTTTGTTTGGTAATCTTATTATCATTGCCATATATAGTGGGAGAATAGGATTTTGACCACAAGAGTATATTTTAGGGCGTTGAGAAGGGGGGTGTTTGAAATTGTAATTAGAGAAGAACAACATAATGCGGTCACATGGGAATGTTTGGCCTGGTGAATGATGATATCTTCACCTACAAACAACATTTTTTGAGAAACTCTAATTATTCAGCTCCCCTATGCACCATCCATGCTCATGGGCTTTTATTGCAGTGACCTAGCTTCTTTGGTTGGTAGGGAAAAAGAAAAAGAACAAAACCCTAAGGAGAAGAGAACCTAAACCTAAATATAAAGATTAGAAAGAAGCACTCCTTATGTTAAGCAGCTTTCTCTCTCTCAAACACACACAACTTTTAGAGACAATGACATATGAGTTCATAAGAGCACACCTAATGAGTATGTCGTTTGGACTTTTTTTTTCAACTCTAGTAAGTGAGTGCTCGATTTTTATAATTTAAAAAAAAATTAAGGTATTGATTTTGATTACCTTTTGATCTCGTTATCAATAATTAGGGAATATGGCTTTGTCTCTCTTGCTACTGGTATTAAAAACCCAGGTGGGTTTCCTCGAAACATATCCCCTCTTAACCCTTTCAAATTCGCAGCTCTGTGCTGTCATTTCTCAACCTGGGAAGCTACAAGTGTGTGCTTTATGATAGGTAACTGATGATAATTCAAATCAGTTCTACTCAATATGTGAAAGCCTGTCTTTGGTTGGTTCTTCTTGTTTTTTCTCACAGTACTGGGAATTATATTCCTTAATCTCGTTTTCTTCTTTCTTAATTCGTGGATGCTTGAAGCCCAAGTGCTGTGATGAGATACGGTCTTGTCACAAGTTAGATTTGAATTTGATTATGTTAGATTTGATTTAGGTTTATTTCTATTTATATGAATCAAGTCATCTAAATTATTCATTTTCTTCCATTCATGGTATCAGAACAAGTCGATTGGACCTTGATCTTCTCCAGTTAGAATAGCCTTTCCAACAGGCAGGTACCCAAACATATTTTCTTCCTCTTTTGTTTATGAAACTCAATCCTTACCTTATTACCTGAGCTTAATTATCATAGTCCATTTTCCCTTTTATTTCTTTTATCTCTCCTTTCCGGTAGGCAGCATTGCTAACTATAAGCACCCAATTTTCACACCCCACTTTAGTTAGAACCTTATCAACTATAGTTACCCACCTTAGTTAAACCCTACCCTTAGGACCAAACCCTAGGTGACCTTAGCATAACCCATGGCCATTAGGGCCTAACCCCTTTGTCCAGGCCCACAAAAGCCCGAAAACCTTAGAACACAACCCCCATAACCCAAGTGTGAAGGGCCCAGCCCATTAAAAAACCAATCTCAGAATGTCGGTAGAAGTTCTACCGACATTTATTTTTACCCTAGCTTCGTGTTGTCGGTAGAACTTCTACCGACAACTGCAAGTTCTGAGTTTCAGGCCTGCATACGCCCTGCACACTCTACCTCCACCTCGGTCTCCCCCTCCTCAGCCCTTAGTCGACCTCCAGAGGGTCCAATACCCCTCTCCCCCTTCTTCTAAAATCCCTCTTAGGTCCCTTTTACTTCCCCTATAAAACCAACCTCACCCCTACGGTTTCAGGGTCGATCCTTTTTTAAGAGGAAAAACCTTGCTGCAGACCGTAATCCCCATCCTCTTCCACCTTTCGTTGTGGTTCTAGGCTTCCCCTAGACCCATTTCGAGCTCCCCCAGCAGCTACAGACCTTCACCGGAGTGCCACCACCACTGCCACGGCCCCATTCCCTTTTCGGCAAAACAGAGCATTGGGTAGGGACACCCCCTACCCATTTTTCTTTACTGTCCCACTTACCTTGTGAGCCCTTGGTCATCTCCAGGGGACTACTATCATTGTTGTTGCTTTGTTTTCAGTAGGTCAACCCAACTGGGTGTTCACCCACCTTCTTCATAGGTGGAGTGAACCCCTGCGGGTATACCATCCTTCTCGGTGCTCTCAAAGCCTTCATAGACCCTCTGGGGGTCCCTCAGATCATGAGGGAACCCCTAGTAACATTGGTGTACAACCCCAGTAGCCACAAACCGGATTTTACAGAAATCCAGGAATGACGGTACTCTCAGTACTGTCATTCCTGAAAATGGCCTGTTTTCCATTTGTCGGTGATCCCTCTACCGACCCATTGTTTCTGAGCTTTTTCCAGAATGTCGGTCATACTTCTACCGACATTCTATTTTTCGCCTGATTTGGGATGGGCGGTAGAACAACTGCCGCTAACTTGCACTGTCTGTTACAGTGGCTTTACACTCTTGTGGGGCCCACTCCAGGCATCCCCTGAGGCCCACACTTGGCCTGAACTCTCCCCAGGAGTCCCCTCTACACTCTCCCACCTTTGGTTCACCTCGGGTTACAGCCTAACCCTAGTTAACAATGGCAAAACACAGTCTTAAAACACTGTCCATAATGTAGGTAATTACATTACCAACATTAAACTTTGTTTATTTTCTGGGCTTTTGCAGGGGCCCAGGCCTGGTAGGAGGCCACTTTAGGCCCTACCTAGCCCCCTGGGCCCACCATGGACTGTACCAAACCCTTAACCACGATAAAATACACCTCTGGTTAACATTTAACCGTGGTTAAGCACCCCTTAACCCCACAAACTTTTGGGAAATTAAACGGAAATTCTTTAAATCTAATTGGACCATAATCCTGACTTTGGCCCTCTCCCTAACCCTGGTTAGCAACCCTAACCACAGTTAGACCCCCTTAACTATGATTAGGGCCTACCGGGCCTAGAAACCAAGTCTACCAGACTTACCTCGGCCTACTGGGCCCCGCCTTAGCCTACCGGGCTACACATCACTCCCCTTTTACTGTGGTTAGCAACCCTAACTGCATTTGGTTCGGCCTAATCCCTGTTAGCAATCCTAACCCGGGCCGGACTCCTTAGTCTACCGGACTACTCCCTAAGCCTACCGGGCTCACATACCTTGCACTTGACCTCCTCGGTCAACCAACCCTAGTCTACCGGACTAGTCCATGTTAGCCACCCTTGGTGAACATACACACACCCCTAACCTCAGCACAGGCTCACGTGCCAGAACTACGCTCGGTCTGATCTCACCCTGTGAGTACGTAGGCAGCTCAACACGGGCCTGACCCCAGTTAGCTTTTCCTTTCTTGGATTAGTGTTCACTTAAACATTTCGGCATTCTAAACAAGATTAACTTTATTTGGCTTAAACCCGGGGAGTACGGAACTGTTGTAAAACGAAAGCCTTGGGGTGCCTAACACCTTCCCCGGACTTAACCGAACCCCTTACCCTGATCTCTCTCGTGGACTAAAGACCTTATCCAAAACTTTGGGGGACTTATCCCTTCTGAATGAATAGGTGGCGACTCTCAAAAATCTGTGAGCCACAAACAGATTAGGGAGTGAAATCCTGCGCCCACACCAACCATCCATCATTTTTCTTTCCCTTCATTCTTGTCCAACATCATTGCCTGATATGTTTGCCACAACAATTTCCAAAAGTCCCATCCCATATACCTTACTTCCTACAGAAGTACATGTAGCTAGAAGTCATCGTCTTTGCTTTCGCCGTTTCCCGAACCTGCTGTCTCTGCCGTTCAAACCCACTAACTGATGTTAGATCCACCACCACCTGCTGCTTTTGCAAGAGCAACCAGTGCTATTGGTAGCTAGTCACAACCTCCATTGCAGCCACTTCTGCTGCATTGCCATTGCTACTATTTGAAGCCCTGTTTACACTTTTGATATTGTACCCCTTCGATAATATGCGAAAGGGCGCTAGGAAATCATGGATGGGGGACTACAATGTGCTACAAACCTTGACAAGTAATCTTTATCCCTATTTTCCAAGTAAACTATAGTTATTTGTCTTTCTATTTATAGTGCTCATAAGGGTCAGGTCATCCCAGGCATACTGCCCTTGGGCACTGTTTATCATCCAAAATATTGATCAAACAGTTTAATGCTCATGGCCCTACTTATGGTTCTTCTTTTCTAGGTAAGTGATTAAGGACCTATGGTTCCATTTTTATCCTCCTTTTATTTATTTTTTATGTTTTCTAACAAAAACTGGAATTCCCATGAAGGAACTATTTTGGCCATGCATGGTTGCATTGAGGGCCTATTTGGATGATTTTTTTTCCTCAAGAAAAATATTCAATTAATCCTTTTACTTGTATTCACCATGGATTCAATCTATCTTCATCTTCTTCTTCACAAGGGGTAATATACAGGATTCTAATCTTTATTGATAGATACTAGATAGAGTTGTGGTTCTCAAATTGATTGAGATTTAAGACTAGCTCAAGTGAAAGACCTAAAAAATACGAATTATGTAGCTTTTGAAAGACCCATGTACCTTAAAAATCACACATTATGTAGTTTTCGGAATTAGTTGTTTCCATTGTGACATAGAACCCAATCTTAAAGCAACCTATCACTCCCCACCTCTTGATGTGATTTTCATGGTCAGTCTCGCGGAATTGAGCACAGTTTGGCCTCACTTGCCAGACACCCCAACTAGCCCTTCAAATCATCGTTCATTTCTGTTAGTTAATACATAGTTTATACCTTGCAGAACTGTAATTTTGAATCATACGACATAAAATTATGAGGTAACTGATAAGATCACTTGTGTAATTACTTGACAATCTTAACTGATTAGTACTTTTTTTCTCTGGAGTAGATTCAACTGTTTAGTACCTGCAGAGCCAGATTAGCATAGGATACTTGATGGGATCGAGTCACAGGACTATGACATTAAAGGAAGCAGTACATATATACATATACATATACATATATATAGAAATAAAGAGAAAAGAAATAAAACATAATATTTCTCTATTGCTATTTCAGATGCATACAAAGCTATTAGACCATGAGGCTACACAATAAAGCCCACTGCATATAATGCCACAGCAAAGCAAAATACACTCACCGAGTTTGTCACAGAAACACTCAGTGACTCGGTCCACCTAATAATATGCCATCTTATTAGAATTAGGAGAATTTGGCCTAAGTAACTGGGCAATTTTAATTCAATACTACAAAGCATATGCAAAAGCCCAGACAAAGTGTTACCATTTTAGTTTTATTATGTACAAGAATCAGATTTAGGGCACCTTCTTTACTGATTTGGGGTGGAGCATTCTGCTTTTCGTAGTAACAATTTTCTTTTCAATATTAGAGTTTCAGCAATGAGTTTAGCATATATGAAAGAGTTTCATACACATGCATGCATTGAACCATAGATCTCCCGTTCAAGAATCATTGTGTGACAAATGCATTTTTGTTATCACCTATTTGGACGGATCAGTTGTAAATATGGCATTTAGTTCTCTAGTGGGGCTGAATGCAGTTTAACAACTTTTCGCTCTTGTTTGTGATAAAGTGTATTTGTCTGTATATGATTCTTGAATTGTCCGGTTGGACAGTTTGGGAATGCATAATCTCCGTTACAGTCAATTGCTCTTGATTTATCCAGATTGAGGAAATTGGAGTCAGCTATTTCTCTTGTTCTCTGGGTACATATTTAGACAATGTGGCATGCTTGCTCCTAGTCTAACTCATGTACTTGGAGAACCAAAGGGAAATGTTGTCGAAATTTCCTCCAAATTGATCAAAGCACTTGAGCTGTTGACTTTTGGGGATTATGCATTCCTGAATGGGATAGGAACACCCCACCCATTACAAGAGGAGTTGATGATGATAGGAAGCATGCATGCAAACGTATTGTGTAGACGGTGAAGTTAACTGACACATGTTTTATTGTAATTGACTAATGTGATAAATATTTGCTATTTTTCAGCATACCTACCGAAGAAGTGGGTATAAAACAGTAATGGCATACCTCATGGATAGGAGTTGGATTGGAATGTCAAGGTAGTTTTTGTCCATAAGTTTTTACTAAACACTGATTGATAAAGTGTTAGTACTTAAGTAGTTTTGAATGTGTTTTTTTATATGAAATAGGGTGTCAAAGGAATATATAGAAGGAGTGAAACATTTTATAGAATTTGCATTAGCTCGTGGAGCGACTAATAACAATGGTGGTATAAGGTGTCCATGTCCCAAATGCAATAATGTGGTTTATCAAGAGAGAGGTACAACTTATGACCATATGATATGTTATGGATTCGACCAGAATTATAAAATCTGGTTTTTTCACGGGGAAGACATATTACAACCCACATCTGTTGGCCAAGTGCCTCAAGTCCTAATGTGCGAGACAAATAGAATGAGATGGAGGATTTGGTGCACGATTTGTTCGGGATACCAAATGAAGATGAGGGTACCAGTAGTCGGGATCCTAATCCTGAGTCTAATAGATTTTTCCAATTGGTTAGGGATGCAGGACAGCCTTTGTATCCAGGCTGTCTGAAGCACATGAAGTTGTCTGTCATTGTAAGATTGTACTATATTAAGTGTCTTAGTGGATGGAGCAACAAATCATTCACCTTGTTGCTTGAGTTATTGAGGGAGGTACTCCCCGAGGGGTCAACACAACCGGCTACTTACTTTCAAACCAAAAAGGTGATGTCCAACTTGGGGCTTAATTATGACAAAATAAATGCATGTCCCAATGATTCCATGCTGTATTGGAAAAAGATTCTGCAAACAAGCAAGTATGTGACATCTGTGGTGAATCAAGATGGATGACAGTGGATGATCAATCGGGAGGCAAAACGAAGAAAACTCCAGCGAAGATTTTGCGTCACTTCCCGTTAAAACCCAGGTTACAAAGATTGTTCATGTCATCCAAGATTGCTTCTGAAATGAGATGGCATGATGAGGATCGAACTAAAGATGGGAGGTTAAGGCATCCTGCAGACTCACCAGCTTGTGAAAATTTGGATAAAAAGTATCCTTTGTTCGCTTCAGAGTCGCGCAATGTCAGGCTGGGGTTGGCGAGTGATGGATTCAACCCATTTAGAACGATGAGTATTGCTCACAGCACATGGCCTGTGGTTCTTATTCCCTACAACTTACCACTGTGGATGTGCATGAAGCAGTCGAACTTCATTCTGTCCTTGCTTATTCTCGGTCCCTCCGGGCCAGAAAATGCCATTGATGTCTACCTGAGGCCCCTAGTTGAAGAGTTGAAGGACTTGTGGGAGAATGGGTTGTCAACATATGATGCGTCGAAAAAAGAGACATTTGTAATGCATGCGGCATTGCTTTGGACAATTAGCGACTTCCCAGGATATGTCATGTTGTCCGATTGGAGCATGAAAGGAAAGTTGGCATGCCCTTCATGCCACAAGGACATTTGCCATTTATACTTGTCTAAAAGCAGGAAGCATTGCTACATGGGGCATTGTCGTTTCTTAGCGGCAGATCATAGGTTCTGGAAAAATAGAAATTCTTTTGATGGCACTGTAGAGTCCAGATGTGCTCTAACTATAATGTCTGGATCCGATGTGTTGCATCAGTTGGAGGGTATTACCTTCTCCCTTGGAAAGCAGACTGGGAAGAAACAACCAAGGTAGACGGGACAGGAGGATATGCCGTATAATCGGAAGAAGAGGAGTATATTCTTTGAGTTGCCATATTGGGAGCACAATTTTTTGAGGCACAACCTTGATGTAATGCATATTGAGAAAAATGTCTGCGACAATGTGCTTGGGACTTTGTTGGGCTTGGAAGGGAAATCCAAGGATGGCTTAAAAGCTCGGCTAGATTTGGTTAATATGGGCGTGAGACGTGCAGTACATCCTCAGTTGCAGCCTGGCACAAGCAAAGGTTATCTACTCCCTACATGTTTTTCAATTGACAAGAATGAGAAAGAGCTGTTTTGCAAAGTTTTGAAGAGTGTGAAAGTTCCAAATGGTTACTCCTTAAATATTGGGAGACATGTCAATATCAAAGAGCGTAAAATTTATGGACTGAAGAGTTACGACTGTCATGTCATAATGCAACAATTCTTACCACTGGCTGTGAGGAAGGCATTACCAAAGAATGTAACTTCAGTCCTAATTGAATTGAGCAACTTTTTTCTGGCATTATGTTCCAAAGTCTGTCAGGTCGAGGACTTGAGCAGGTTAGAGGAGAAAATTGCCCTTACGCTTTGTCATTTATAGAGGATTTTCCTGCCGGCATTCTTTGATGTTATGATGCACTTGCCTATACACCTAGCTGCAGAGGCAAGGCTTGGTGGACCTGTCCAATACCGGTGGATGTATCCTATTGAAAGGTATGCCATTGAATTATAAATTTTTAGATGTTTAAAATATTTGTTATATTTTTTTTCCTTGTCTTACCAAAATTTAATTGACATAGGTACCTATATACACTGAAATCTTATGTGCGCAATCGAGCTCGACCAGAGAGTTGCATTGCAGAAGGGTACTTAGCGGAAGAATGCTTGACATTCTACTCAAGGTACCTAAATAATATGGAATCAAGATTGAACAGGCCAGTGAGGAATAACGATGAAAGTGTGATAGTTAGTGCAGAGCTATTCGCTCTAAGTGAATTAGAGTGGCAACAGACACATCGTTATGTGTTGTTCAACTCCGATGAAGTTAGAAAATATACAGAGTAAGCACACAATTATTCCCTAAATTTTGTTATGTCATTGTTTTTTCTTTTTAACTTAAAATATTAGGAAACGATTTATTCTTTGCAGGCAGCACATTAATTTTATTAAAATGACAAATCCAAGACTACGAATGTCCCCCCACGAACTCCAAAAAAAGCAGAATGAGCAGTTTGTCGATTGGTTTAGGGATTACGTAAGTATTACCTTTTGAATTCCGGGCAACACATTAATTACTTATGTGTTGATATATATATATATATATATATATATATATATATATATATATATTAATCATATTTCTTCTTCAAATAGGTTCAAAGGTTGCGGGATTCACGTACTTCGGTTTCTAATGAGATTACATGGCTTGCATACGGTCCACAAAAAGTCGTAAAAAGGTTTAAGGGCTACAACATAAATGGATATAGGTTTTGTACTAAGGAAAGAGAGCGAGGACGCAAAAGCCAAAATAGTGGTGTTGCGGTCATTGCAAATACTACAAGTTATTCAAAATCTAGGGACAAGACCCCCATTGTAGGCCCTGTAACCTATTATGGTCGCTTAACAGATGTAGTCGAATTGACATACTCTCCCAGCCTAAAATTTGTATTGTTCAAGTGTGACTGGGTTGCCTAGGCTAGAGGAATAAAGACTGATCCATATGGGTTTACGCTTGTCAACTTTACATGTGTACTCTTGGCAAACTCTAAGTCTGATGAACCATATGTTATGGCATCTCAGGCAAAACAAGTATTTTATGTCGAAGATCCAACAGAAGAAGATTAGGATGTTGTCATCAAAACTAAACCTAGAGACTTCTTCGAACATGAATGAGGAATATAACGATTATGCATTCAGGGAGAACGAGTCCTTCGGCGACCAACAATTAGATGACATTGAACATGATGATGATGGAGGTGTAGGTTGGGTGAGATTAGGAATTACCAGCGCAACTGTTGATGCGCCTCTCGAAGTGCTACAACAACAAGCTCCTTCTACCGAATCTAGTGATGACGACGTTGAATCAGAATATAACGATGAGACAGAATGATTCGGTTATTGTTGTACTGATTGTAATTTTGTTTGTTAAAATGTGAGCATGGACTTGTCCAACACTTCCATCAAATCAACAAATGTATTTGTGCTTTTGTTAACCAAGTCTCAAGTTTGGATTAATGTAGCTGTTGACTATTGATTATCTCCTAGTTTCATATATAATATAATTCTGAATGACTAATTATCTACTCTTCTGACATATCCACTTTGGTGTCAAGTTATAATTGGATCTAAATGGTGAGATTTAGCTAAAGTTAGAGAGTTCACTCAGTGCATTTTCCATGGAAGACATGGGAGGTTCTGACATGCAGATTCATATAGCATGTTAGAAAAAAAATCTTGTTTTAAGAACTTTATGACAGCAAAGTTGTATTAGCATCGAAAAGTTAACAAGCAAAAACATGATATATAAGAGACTGAGAATAGAGACTGTATCTACCATTCCACACATGTGGTGGTGGTGAAGTCAAAATCATGTGGCCCATGATTTTCACTTCTCCACACATAATTAGACATGTGGCAATAAGTGTGTGAGAAAAAAGGGAAAAAAATATCAAGTGGGGGAGAAGTCAAAATTATGGGGAGAAAATGAAATGGCTTCTCCCTTATTTTTATGCCAATTGTCACACAATGTGTGTCCACCCGAGACCATTTTCTAGCTTCGCCAGAGACAATCCGAGGCCCATGCTGCCATGCACGGGGATTTCAGATAGGGCCATCATTTGAAAATGTACTCTTTTCCTTTTCATTTATAAATATGACCAAATATTGCAAATCATTTGCTAACTAACACATTCTCTAATTTACAATTTCACTCTTGATGCAATATAATTACTGTTAGCTATCCTCATGTTTATATATTTCAATGTTTTAGATCTTTGCTTGTACAAATAAATTTTACTCAGTAGGGATTCATATGGATTCTTACAGGTTGGTTTAATATGAAATTATGTGTTGCTTAGATAATTAACATGCAGTCGTGATTGAGACTTCAATTATGCACTAGGCTAATTCAATGGTGTAATACATTTTATGGTGATGTTCCAATTTTTTGACAAGTAAATTCCATCTTAGTTATTTTCTAGTAAACTATTGCATTCATCAAAGGGGTTGTCCATCATTTCTTATCTCAGAAGCTAATATAAATATTTTACAGATGGATCCTACACGTACCCCCCCCCCCATCTAGTGCGGGGACTTCCACACCCACCGCGGCGCCGCCTAGGAAGGTTCGGGGTAAGGCCAAATGCAAAGAGGTGCACAAGATGCGCCCTGGAGAGAAAAAGAAGGTCGAAGTAAATGAAGAAGGGCAGCCAGTGGGGGATGAGGCTGGCTTGATGGCTAGATGGGCAGGCAATATTGCACGAGATGCCCATTTATTTCGAGTAGATGTGCAAAATTGGAAGGAAATCAGTGATGACAACAAACAACGAGCTTTGAGTATGATACGGGTAAGAACAAAAAAAGTTGGTTAATTTTTATTAAAATTCACTAATGTAGCTTCTTGACAAGTATTAATTTAATAAAGTTTTTACAGGAGAAGTTTGACTACCCACCTTTCGTAAAGGACTATCTTCTGTTGTCTCTAGATAAGAAATGGCGGGACAATAAGCACGATATGGGGATCAAGCATTTTGTTTTCACGGACTCTCCTACTCAGAACTATGCCTGGTGCCCGTCTGATATTCCCCGGGAACAATGGAATGTACTCGTCGACTTTTGGTACTCTGAGGAGGGCCAGGTATATATGACTTGAAATCAATTATGGTTATACAGTTTTGATTTGATTTTAGCCCCTCTCATATATTAATGTAATATTCTAGAAATGAAAGGCCACGAATAAAAGGTGTCGCGAGTGCCAAACGGTCCCTTATACGGTAGGCACAAAGAGCTTCGCCAGAGTTAGAGAGGAAGAGGTATATATGTTCGGTTTAATTGTAAGAATTTATTTAACAATTTGATGCATATGGGTTAAATATTTATTATTAATCTACTATTGTAACTACCATAGCGATTGACGAGTCCCTCTTTGGTCGCCCCGGGCCGTGCTGTGGTGTGGATAAAGACGCACACGAAGAAGAATGGCCTCCCGGTCAACGATTAGGTAGGGGTGCAAATTGTAAGTAATTTAAATATTCATTATATCAAATATATAGCACTTTAATTGGAATTCAAAGAAATACTAAACACTTTGAATATAAGCTTTGATGGGTCTGCTCTATACTACTAAGGATTATCTGCCACAAGCTAACAAGAGATCCACTCCATTGCCAGTGTTGATGGTTCTCAATATCACTCTTCACACACACACACACACATAGACAGCAAACTGCCAAAGAAAGCTTAGAATCCAAATCTATATTGTCGTCATTCCATTCAAAATTCAATGCCACAACTCATAATTACAAACAAAACATCTCTCTATATATGACTTAGAATCCCATCTCCCCCCATGAAACCTGCAATCCAAAACCCGCCCCTTTCTTGTTTAAGAGCCCCCCAAACTTGTTCCAATTGGGGTGAGGCGGGTTACCCAATTAACTCGCCTGTTGCCATTCCTAGTTGTCAAGCTAGAGTTATAGTTTGATTATAGATAACACCCTCCATAATTTTTATTTTTTTTTAGAATACAAAATTTGGCCAAAGGTGAATAGATTTGCAATATGCCATTGCTCAGTTCAAGCTCATTCTACAGGGTTCAACAAGTTAATTTCTTACTGTACAAAATCTGACTATGCATCTATTATGTCTAACTTAAAATCTATTTACAAAAGATTCTCTCCAACTTCCTTTTCTATCTTTACTAACAACTTCAAAACCTTACTATGCATCCTGTTATATCTAAATGCATATGTGGTCCTGTTGGCTTCACTAGAACTAACAATGATAGAGTATTTGAAATTTGCATATGTGGTATGTTTTCAACCTTCATCTTTATGATCTTCTAGGGTTTCATTCTTAGCTGTGATCTTTTCATCATTTTTTTTACTGATCTGGGTGTTACTGTTTGGTTGTGTATATCGATATTACTAATTATTAGGATTTTGTTCTATGGATTTAAGGAAAATTTTGTTCGTGAAAGCTTCCCAGTCTGTCCCTACTGTCTTATTTGCATTTTGCAATTTGCTAATGAGCCCTTGACAAGGGATGTGATCCTTGAAACTCAATAAGCAAGAAGAATGCTTATAAACTTATTTATATGGATGGTTGATCCTTAGTTATGTGCCTCAAAACTCTCTAGGCTGTAGGGTTGTTCCGAATTTTTGTTTCAGTCTGTAGGGTTGTTTCAAAATTTTGTTTCTTTGAATGTTTTCACCCTTTATTTGTTTGGTCTCTTCTGCTAAAATTTTGTGCTGGTTCATTTACATGTTACATTGCTTGATCTTTTTCTGAAAATTTTGCCTTTCCTTCAGCAGAACTCTAGATGTAACATAAAGAAAAGGGGTATTGTTAATTAATTAGTGATATTTTTTGCATATGTACGTAGAAAGAGAGAGGATGATGGGTTAGTTCAAATTTTCATGCTATGTTAGTTGTTCTTCTAATGGATTAATTCTAATAAAAATGTGAAAATTTATTGTGCATAGATTTGTTAAATATCATTTTCAGCTTTCGAATCCTGCAATAAATAAGTAATAGACTGATAGAAATTGTAAAAATTTATCACTTTAATTGGAATTCAAGATCCTAAATGTTTCAAAATGTTTGCAGCACCAAATCAGGGAACTCCTCAACCAGGTACCGGATGGCTCGCAAGACAGCACAGGCCGAGATGATGTTTTATCTCAGGTCTTGGGGCCTGATCGTCCCGGACACATCCGTGGATTGGGATTAGGCCCGACTCCCACCAAGTTATGGGGGTCATCTTCGAGGCATTCCGGTGGTAGTGGTAGTGGTAGTGGTAGTGGTTCTACCGAGACCCATATGTTGCGTGCTGAACTTGAGCAGACCAAATCCCAAGTTCATTCCCAACAAGCTCAGATGGCAATAGCTCAAGTTCAAATGGTGGCCCAACAAGCTCAAATCGATGACATGCAGCGGCTTATCCAACAAATGTTGCAAGGGCAGGTATATATTGTAACAAGCATTAATTCCTCATTTTTAAATTTTTGATATTCTCACATTTATTGTTTGTAAATCTTGACAACAGGTTGCATTTCGTCCTGATAAGGTGCCAGGAACGCCCAATGAGATAATTTAGTATTGGATTATGCTTAACCAAAGTTATGTACTTACCATTAATACAGTACCACGCAACTTCGTTAATATATTTATTAATATTAGGAACCTTTAGTCTACAAAATATGATAAAATTATAATATAGAGCCTAAAAATTGGTATTTATTTAAGTAGCCAACTTGTTTTTCTTTGTTTAAATGTTATACCGGAACTTAATTCTACTCTCATATGTTTAACTGATTGCATGTTCTTCACCCTTTTGGTACTTATGCATGGATAGATAAAAAAATGCAAAAACCTATAAAAGGTCTAATTTAATTAATTATCAAGAATTTGTTGATTAATTCAAAATTCTGAATAGAATAAAAAGAAAGAAAAAGTAAGAAAGAGAATTATTACATCATGTATACTCCAATCGATAAAAGCTAAATACATAAGATTTTTGGCTCGTGGCGAAGTAGGCCTAATGTCTTGCCCATCTCTCTCTCTCTTCAATAGTCTCTTATAGGCATTCTTCCTCTCCCTCTTTTCAACCCTCTTTTGTAATGAAATCTTTTTTGTACTTACTATGAAACCCAAGCAGTTTGGCAGCCTTAGAGGAGAATGTGGACACGTGGTGATTGTTACTTGTAGAAATTCAGGAAACAACTTTAATTGAATGGGCATGGTAAATGAATTTGGCCGATGTGATTCAGCACTAGAGATAGAACTCATTAATTATCCCATTAACCTCTATTAAGCTGGATCGAGGTACCTTTCAGGACCCCTTTTTCCCTTCAAATGTAGCTTTAGAGTAGCTAGGCCTAAAATAAATTTGATATTTTTTAAAAAACCAAGGATAGGTGGGTGAATTCATTTCGAAGAATGAATTACAGGCCTTTCACTGCCCAAATCGGGCAAACGACCTCGGATTCCATCGAAAAAAATTCCAATATTTCGGTTGAGTCGAAATACACTTGTTAGAAGAAACGGAATCCAAATTCGACCTCTGGTTTGGATTTGGTGTGGGTTTATAGGTTTAGGCCAAACCTTCATTTCAAAGAATGGATTCTGGGTCTCTCGCTGCCCAAGTCGGGCAAACGACATCGGATTCCATCGAAATGAATTCATACACTTCGGTTGAGTCGAAATACATGCGTTAAAAGAAACGGCATCAAAATCTGACCCCTGGTTTGGATTTGGTGCGGGTTTGTAGGTTTAGGCCAAACCTTCATTTTGAAGAATGGATTTCGGGCTTCTCGCTACCCAAATCGAGCAAACGGCCTCAGATTCCATCGGAACGAATTCTTACATTTTGGTTGAGTCGAAATATACACGTTAGAAGAAACAACATCGAAATCTAACCCCCGGTTTGGATTTGGTGCGGGTTTGTAGGTTTAGGCCAAACCTTCATTTCGAAGAATGGATTCCAGGCCTCTCGCTACCCAAATAAGGCAAATGACATTGGATTCCATCGAAACGAATTCCTACACTTTGATTGAGTTGGAATACATGCGTTAGAAGAAACAGCATCGAAATCCAACCCCCGGTTTGGATTTGGTGCGGGTTTGTAGGTTTAGGCCAAACCTTCATTTCAAAGAATGGATTACGGGCTTCTCGCTGCCGAAATGAGGCAAACGACCTCAGATTCCAACAAAACAAATTCCTACACTTCAGTTGAGTCAAAATACATGCATTAGAAGAAATGACATTGAAATCCAACCCCTGGTTTGGATTTTGTGCGAGTTTGTAGGTTTAGGCCAAACCTTCATTTCAAAGAATGGATTCCGGGTTTCTTGCTGCCCAAATCGAGCAAACGACTTCGGATTCCATCGAAACGAATTCCTACATTTTGGTTGAATCGGGAAATACACGCATTAGAAGAAACAGAATCAAAATCTGACCCTCAATTTGGGTTTGGTGGGGGTTCGTAGGTTTAGGCCAAACCTTCATTTCAAAGAATGGATTACGGGTCTTTCGTTGCCCAAATCGGGCAAACGACCTCGGATTACATCGAAACGAATTCCTACATTTCGGTTGAGTCGAAATACACGCGTTAGAAGAAATGGCATCGAAATCTGACCCCTAGTTTAGATTTGGTGCGGGTTTATAGGTTTAGGCAAAAACCTTCATTTCGAAGAATGGATTCGGGCCTCTTGCTGCCCAAATCGGGCAAACGACCTCGGATTCCATCGAAACGAATTCCTACATTTCGATTGAGTCAAAATACATCGTTAGAGGAAACGGCATCGAAATCCAACCCCCGGTTTGGATTTGGTACGGGTTTATAGGTTTAGGCAAAACCTTCATTTCGAAGAATGGATTCTTAGCCTCTCGCTGCCCAAATCGGGCAAACGACCTCGGATTCCATCGGAACGAATTCCTACATTTTGGTTGAGTCAAAATTCACACGTTAGAAGAAACAGCATCGAAATCCGACCCCTGGTTTGGATTTGGTGCGGGGTTGTAGGTTTAGACCAAAGTATGTTAGAAGAATTAACTAGGAATTTGGCCTCGTTAATGATGAAATTTCTACACTTTTATGTGTTTAATTAAACTTTATTAGTATCATAAATCTAAGATAAATTTGGATTTTAGTTGATAAAATCCTACACTTCTATATTTTAAACTCTATATGTATGAAATTCATGAGATGTTCTTGTTTCTTTACATATTGATTTTATGAAATCTTTAAATTTTTTCTCTTCGATATATTATAATCATCAATTGTATTTTATTGTCTTTGTAGGAGGGAGCCAACACACATCTCTCAGGTTTTAGACCAGACGGAGGAGGGAGCCAGCCAGAGGGAGGAGACACCTAGGATTTATATTTTTGTTTATATGATACTTTTATATGGACATGTTTATACTATGATGACATACTATGATTATTTGGATTAATTTCTTTTTATCTTAATTTGATTGGATTAGATGGTAGAAAATTTGTGATAGGTGTAGGAATTTTTGTCTGAATATATATTGTTGCTCACAGGTATGAATACAGGTAAAAAAAAAAAAACAGATGTGCAAAATTAAATTTTTTTTTTTTTTAAATATCACTACTAACGGAGTTTTTAAAACGCCGGAATTGTTCTTTAGTTATTGACGGCGTTTTAAATGATGTCGTAAACGGTAGAACCTATACCGGCGTTTATTCAACGCCGTTATTAAAATGATCAAATACGGCCTATGTTAGACGCCGTTATCGATATGAATAATAACGGTGTGTTTATTAGCACCGTAATTGATGTAATATATACCGGTGTTTCTTCAACGCCGTATTTGATCATTTTATTAACGGCGTTGAATAAACGCCGTAATTGATTGACTCTATCAAGATGTTTAAAAAACTGCCGTTATAGTCATTTCCGACATAGGTATTACTAGCGTTTTAGTATAAACGCCGGTATTGATAATACTGGTGTTTTTTGTGCCTTTAGCGGCATTATATAAACGCCGCTAAAAACCTAAAATGTTGTAGTGAGAAGTCTGAGAAGCAAAATGGGCACAGGCCCGATATAAGTAGCAGAATTTGATAAAAGAACAGTGACTGAAATCCATCAACCACTCTCAAGCCTACTAGAGGCGCATGGCTAGGGTATTCAATAAGAAAGTCAAGCCCCAAAGCATCTAAGTCAGTGACCTGGTTCTCTGAAAAATGTTGCTAAACCGCCCTAACCCAAGAGGCAAGTTCACACCCAACTACGAAGGCCAATACATTGTCCGAGAAAAATTCTCTGGTAGCATCCTTCGACTCGAACGTATGGATGATGAAGACCTCCCGAATCCCGTCAACATGGATAAAGTCAAACGATACTATGCTTAGGGTCGAGATTTGATAGGTACTTTGCACTTGTAGATTCTCCAGGAAATGACAAGAGGCCATCCTCGACACCCTCCTCATCCCAGCAATATAAACTAATTTTTAAATCAATAAAATCCACTAGTTAGCCCCTTGAGCCTAACAATCTTTCTTTTATAAAACCTTTCTTTAGGGACACCCTCCCTTGCATCTATGGAATTTGTTTGAACTACATCATTACCTGATCCTGCAAAGGGTACGTAGGCAACCTGGCAATCAGGTGCGGTCACCAAAGGGATTAAGACCTCTCCAGAGTCCCCCCTGCAGAATCAAACTTTCCCAAACGGAGTCAAACTCTCCCTATCCCCCAATAGAGTCAGTTTCAAAAGTATAAAGATTGCTATCAAGACAAAAAATCCAAAATAGAAGTTCAAACATTCTCAAAATCAAAAAATCCCCACAGAGATAATCCCTCTTGACTCTCTCCCCGACAAAATCAATATACAAAAATCTAACAGGAGACAAGTCAAAGTTCTCCCCAGTAAAGTCAACCTCTCTCAAAAACTCCTCAAATAAGTCCGTCTCAAAAGAGAGAAACCCAAAAGTCCGCCTCTACCAGAGAGGAGAATTCCTCAGTGGAGCAAAAAAAAACTACAAGAGAATGCAACTCAATTACAGCAAGAACAATCTCAAGTTGTCCCAAACTTCGGTCCCCTAGCCTACATTTCGTCCCATTCTGAGTCCTCCTAGATCCCCTAGAAACTGCGAGTCCAAGCGCAATATCATATCTACATCCCCAGCAAAAATCCCCTAGCCTATATTTCGTCCCACACTGAGTCCTCCTAGAACCCCTAGAAATTGTGAGTGCAAGCACAATATCATATCTACATCCTAGTGGAATATAATCTCCAACAGAGTAACATACAGTGTAAAAAATCCAGTGACATCAAATCTAATGTTTGAGTTGAGAACTCACAAATTCAAGGGGGTGGTAGGTCTCCCTATAAAGTCTATCTACCCTTTTTATATTTAACAATTAAGTTATTAACTAAGGGATGATAAACTTAAAGTATGGAATAAGGGAAACAAGCAAACCACAACACAAACAATTTTTACATGGAAACCCTTCCGAGAAAAACCATGGGACCTAGTCCAGCAATGAGAATCCACTAAGATAAAGTACCAGATACTTACAGACTCGAACCTCACCCAAACAGGACTCGACTTCCTCGATCCACGGTTAGTCCTACATGCCTCAATAAGTAATCATGATCCCGCAAGACTCGCAATCTACCGCAGTAGCCTGTTCTTCTCTTGTGTCTCGACAACCACGATTGATCTCCGTCAATGACGGCTTCAGATTCCACTGACCAAATATCACATCCACGATCCTCCTCGGATCGATCTCCTTCGCAAAGGCTCCGGAACAATCTGATCAATTTGTTCTTTCGAGAACGGGTTGATGGTTTGATTGAAATCAAATACTAGATGGATTCCATCAATGGGAAAGTCCAAGCAAGCAATAATGGAACAATGGCTTGCAAACTCTAGGATGGAAGAGAAACTAATCAAGGGAATGAGAGAAAATAAATTAAGAGTTTCTATGAACTCTAGGGATAGCCCAATACCCTCTCAATACTCTCCCAAAGTCTCTATTCACGGACTAGAAGGATTCCATGAAATAGAGAGGCCAAACCAAGGATTTAGAAAGGTCCAAAAATGAGATTAGAAAGTTTTTTAAGCATTGGGTCAACCCAAGTGTCACTTTAGGTTAACCCAACTATGCCAAAATGGTAATTAAAAGGTTTTTTAAGGACTGGGTCAACCCAAGTGCCACTTTGGTTGGCCCAACTTATGGGTGCTCTCTGCCTCTTTTTCTCATACAAAAACTGTCGAGGTCTGGGTCGACCCAATACTATTTTGGTCGACCGAGTCTTAAAAACTCATATGTTCTCTCTCTTTCTTCACAAAAGTTGTATATCTTTTTGACGCGGTCGATTTGATATATTATGGAACAAAATCGGAGCTACGGTTTGAGAGATATGCCTCTTACAAGTAACCTTGGTTTTTAAGAACCTCCACCACTTTTTGGGCTACATATCTAGTAACCTAAAGTCCATATGATTATTCTAAATCAATTTCCACCTAAGGTATCATGGTATAATTATTCTAAGTCAATTTTCACCTAAGGTAACATGATATGTAGGTCACTTACCATCCTATGAGTAAAACAAAGGATATGGTCGAAATGGCTTCAACCAATTCTTAAACCGATCTTCTTCGGTCTTCATCTTCACTTGTTGTGGATGCTTGAAGGCAATGACACAAGATACACTAGACTCACTTGTTTTGACACCGGAATAAGTCAACACTAAAACATGGACTTTACAATCTCCCCCTTTGACAATTCCGTGGCAAAACCATATTAAAGTACATGACTTGACACAAACTCACCCAAACACATCAAAATGTGAATTAGGGTATTACATGAGTCCAACACAATTACATGACACCAATTGCTTTGAGAGATAGGCCTCTTACAAGGAACCTTGGTTTTTAAGAACCTCCACCACTTTTGGGGCTACATATCTAGTCACCTAAGGTCCATATTATTATTCTAATTCAATTTTCAGCTAAGGTATCATGGTATGATTATTCTAAGTCAATTTCCACCTAAGATAATATGATATTTAGGTCACTTACCATCCTATGAGTGAAACGAAGGATAAGGTCGAAATGGCTTCAACCGAGTCTTCAACCGATCTTCTTCGGTCTTCATCTTCACTTTTCGTGGATGCTTGAAGGCAATGACACAAGATACACTACACTCACTTGTTTTGACACCGGAATAAGCCAACACTAAAACATTGACTTTAGAATCTCCCCCTTTGGCTATTCCTTGGCAAAACCAAACTGAAGTACATGACTTGACATAAACTCACCCAAACACATCAAACGGTCAATTAGGGCATTAGATGACTCCAACACAATTACATGCACCAATTGACAAATAAACTTAAATGTGAAGACACTGAAGCTCTTGTCAAGTAAGATCTGTCTGTTGTAACTCTGCACTTGCACATGCTCATAAACAAAACACCCAGTGAACCATGTATGGAATATACAAATAGACAAACACAGGTATAGCAAGTGTACTGAACTTGGAAACTAGTACCCAACATTCTCCCCCTTTTTGGCACAATTGCCAAAGGTAGTCATGAAGCCAACATAAAAAAGAAACCAATTTAACACATGTGTAATATCAGGGCAATTACAATACAACCAAGCAAATGCAGACAATACGGGGACTAAAAAGCGGGGAACAAAATAGCAATATAAAGTACAAACTCCCCCTCAATAACTCAACTTGATCTTCTCCCCTTAAGATCAAGGACACCACCAAAAATAGGGCACCTAAGCTAGAAAGGCCCATGCCAACCAATAAGGAAACACATAATAATAATACTAAAAATGTATCATGTGTCACACAAACATGCATCAAAAGCATTCCAAGCAGTAGTAATTTAAAATTACAAATCCACTGAAGAACATGATTAGTTAGTCCAACTAAGGATACACATCTACCTAAATCTCATGGAATGTTAAAGCATAGCCAATTCACTTAGTCACATTTAGTGAACAGTTCAAAAGTAAAGCAATATGTGTGTAGTGGTGGTCTAACTAGATACTAAATCAAAGTTTCTTTCCCTTTCCAAGGATATGACATTAACTACTAAGGAGACTCACGGAGACATAAATCTAAGAAGTCAAATCTAGTTACATCCGGATATGCTGATTTTTTACATTTTGGTGCTCCTTTATCCATTTTATTTGACTCAATATTTTTCTTTTACTTTTGGTCAAATACCTCCGAACTTTGTAAAGTTTCTTTTGATGTTCTTTATCTGAACATATCTTTTTCATTCAACGATGGCTCTCACACTATCTAGGTAGGTAGTCCTGGCTAATTGGCAGTAGGGGCTTTCAATCTAGCAACCCAGATAGATAACTATTGTCCGCATAGGTAGCCATTACATACTGTTTGCATTTAATAGTGACTTTCACACTAGCCCAGTAGGTAGCCATTTTCATTGCAACAATTTTTTGCTCATGGAGGATACACAAAATGGGGATGACTAACAATATAGTCATTCTAGATTTTTCATCCAAGGTCACTCTTTTGTGATAAGATATACACCTACAAATTGGGAATCAGACCTCTCAACAAAATTAGTCAGAGTGAATGTGAAATAGCAAAGCATACACGCATGAATAAGTCTCTAACTGTGCAAGATAAAACTAGTCTAATTTTTAGCCTAACCAAGAGACTATAAAGGTGATATATCCTCAATCAGCAACAAACTCATATTCAACCCTAGACAAGTATAGAAATAAAGATCACACAAGGAATGCAGATCATGCAAGTCAAACAATGGCAATATGAAAAAAATATTTTTGGATTTTATAGTTTTTTAATGTTTTTGAATTTTTCATAATAAATAAAACAGAAAAACAAATCAAAACAAATAACAAAAAAAAAACCACTAGTATACACAAGCAGCATAACACTAGGACAAGATACAACAATACTAGCACACCCTAGGCTATGACAGGCACGGGCTAAGTGAAGTCTTTCTGGCCTTTCTTTCTCACCCAAATGGTTTTAGCAGTTTGATCGACTCTTTGGTCTCTAACCGTTTCAGTTGAGGTAGGTATAACATTTTGCCTCTTCCTCATTTTCCTCATTTTTCAAGATTGAGTCCTAGAATTATGGCAGGCATTATGGTTCTCTCTGTTACCTCCTTTATATCTAGCATAAAGAGTGTCATAACCATGCCACTGTCTAGAGTTATGAGCAATTTTCATCACATCTTCACACAACCTCCTAGACTTCTCCACTAGGACCTCAACTCTCCTTTGAAGATTCCCATTAAAGTTATTTTAGTTCTAAAAACCATGATTAGGCATTCTTCGAAGTTTAAGACATCGAGGCCTAATATGACCCTTCACTCTACATTTTTGACACGTAAGAATGAATTTCTGAGTAGAAGGGTCTTTCCCATTAGCAGGAGGGTGTCTGTTAGTATCAGGCTCAGTGTTTGAGGTAGATGGAGTTCCCTTCTCATCTCTATACCTTTGATATTGCTCAAGATCAGCCAACTTGATTTCAAAACTTGTCTTTTGATCAAGACAATCATGCAAATCAGATTCAAGAAGCTGAACCTTGACAATGAAGGAAACCTTCTCTTTCTTAAGCTGTGACACAAGAGCTTTCAACCCTGAAGTCACTTGGTCTAAGGCACCTCTTTCCATTTCAATAGATTTGACTTTTTTAGTCATGAAAAACTGAACCTTTTTCAGCTTTAGGCATTCCCTGAAATAGCTCATCATAGGCTGCCTCAAGGTCTCCCTCAAAATCTGAGTCATTTTGACTCTCCCTATCATTCTCACTCTTGTCACTCATACTAACAATAGAAGAGGACTCTTCAATCCCAGTGACGGAGGCAATAGAAGCCATAAAATTTGTAGTCTCCATCTGGAAAACTTTAAAAATACCACAAGCTTCTTTAACAAAGTTACAATTATTAGAAGATTTTGGGATGGTGTGATTTTCTAAAAATGTGCTGGGGAAAGTCCAGCCCCTTTTTGTAGAGATCCATAAACTCCTGTCTAGAGATTGGTGAAATACTCTCATTCGAGATTTCCAATCATTAATATTACACTCATCGAAAAATAGGGGATAAGAGATGAATCCTCCCTTTCTTTAGAGATTCATATTCACCGAAAATATGAGACAAGAACACACTAATAAATTAGTGAACCCGCTCTGATACCAATTGAAAAATCCGGTGAACCTCAAATCTAATGTTTGAGTTGAGAACTCACAAATTCAAAGGGGTGGCTAGGTCTCTCTACAAAGTCTATCTACCCTTTTTAATATTTAACAATTAAGTTATTAACTAAGGGATGAT
Source organism: Tetracentron sinense (assembly GCA_015143295.1). Lineage (NCBI taxonomy): Eukaryota > Viridiplantae > Streptophyta > Magnoliopsida > Trochodendrales > Trochodendraceae > Tetracentron > Tetracentron sinense. The sequence continues at coordinate 29,018 of JABCRI010000703.1, read as the reverse complement.
GAACTTAAAGTGCATAATAAGGGAAACAAGCAAACCACAACACAAGAAATTTTTACGTGAAAATCCTTCCGGGAAAAACCACGAGACCTAGTACAGCAATGAGAATCCATTAAGACAAAGTACCAGATACTTACAGATTCGAACCTCACCCAAACAGGACTCGACTTCCTCGATCCATGGTTAGTCCTACACACCTCAATAAGTAATCACGATCTCGCAAGACTCGTAATCTACTACAGTAGCCTGTTCTTCTCTTGTGTCTCGACAACCACGATCGATCTCGGTCACTGACGGCTTCGGATTCCACCGACCAAATATCACATCCAGGATCCTCCTCAGATTGATCTCCTTCACAAAGGCACTGGAACACTCCAGACAATTTTTTCTTTCTAGAATGGGTTGATGGTTTGATTAAAATCAAATCCTAGATGGATTTCATCAATGGAAAAGTCCAAGCAAACAAAAATGAAACAATGGCTTGCAAACTCTAGGATTGAAGAGAAACTAATCAAGGGAATGAGAGAAAATAAATTAAGAGTTTCTATGAACTCTAGAGATAGCCCAATACCCTCTCAATACTCTCCCAAAGTCTCTATTCACGGATTAGAAGGATCTCATTAAATAGAGAGGCCAAACCAAGGATTTAGAAAGGTCCAAAAATGAGATTAAAAGTTTTTTAAGCATTGGGTCGACCCAAGTGTCACTTTGGGTTGACCTAACTATGCCAAAATGGTAATTATAAGGTTTTTTAACGACTAGATTGACCCAAGTGCCACTTTGAGTTGACCCAACTTATGGGTGCTCTCTGCCTTTTTCCCTTACAAAAATTGTTGAGGTCTGGGTCGACCCAATACTATTTCTGTCGACTGAGTCTTAAAAGCTTAGAATTTGATCTCGCTTCCTAAACAAAACTTGTAGATCTTTTCAACGCGGTCGATTTGATATATTATGGAGCAAAATCGAAGCTACATTTCATAGATATGACTCTTACAAGGAACCTTGGTTTTTAAGAACCTCTACCACTTTTTGGGCTACATATCTAGTCACCTAAGGTCTATATGATTATTCGAAGTCAATTTCCACCTAAGGTATCATGGTATGATTATTCTAAGTCAAATTCCACCTAAGATAACATGGTATCTAGGTCACTTACCATCCTATAAGTGAAACAAAGGATATAGTCGAAATGGCTTCAACCGAGTCTTCAACCAATCTTCTTTGGTCTTCATCTTCACTTGTCGTGGATGCCTGAAGGTAATGACAAAAGATACACTAGACTCACTTGTTTTGACACTGAAATAAGTCAACACTAAAACATGGACTTTACACAGCGCAATGAAGGGAGAAGATCCAAATCCCCAACAAATCGCGGGCATGAGTGAAAACCGGTAACAACCTCATTGCACAAAAATCACGCGACCCCCGGACCTAGTCTTACGACTAGGGGAAAAAGGGGACAAAAATTGATCAGCTTCGCAGGCATAAGGAAAATTGGCAACGGTTTTATTACGCAAAAATTATGCGAAACCCATGGCTTGGTCATTCCAATAGCAAAAAATAGAGAAAAAGTTGAAAAGCAGTTTGACAAAAAAATCTAGCAATAATCAGTCTCACCGAACTCCCAATTATCCCCAACAGAGATTCCTCCAAGAACAATTCCCCAGCGGACATGTTGCGACCCAAAATACCCCCTAGGAGTTAGGGATGCTTTAGCTCGTAACTGCTGTGACATACCATCCTATATGATACATAAGGCTTACATACCATCTTGTGAGAGAGCATATAAGGCATAGTAAATAGTGAACCTGAAAATTTCTTCTATATAATAAGGTTCCATGTACAAGAGTAACTAGGACTAAATGAGAAACTAAACCTTTTATACAAAATCCATCCCTTGAGTTACCAACTCAAGTCCGATGCAAAACCCCAAAATGAAACCCCAAATACATGTTGCTCTCCCTCAACCATAAGGCCACATGTCCAGGCACCTATCATCAACATGATGCCAAGCAAGCTCCTGCTCGACCCTCAGTTTCAGAGCATGATCATCTAACCTGGAACCTACCGAAATAACAATTCGGCTAAGTATTGAATACTCAGTGTATACAAACTACTAGCTGACAATGTTATAAAACATTAACATGTTATACAGAGTATAGTTCAATGGAACATATGCATAATCAAAGTGCGGAAGTTTTAAACAATATAACAATTGCATAGTCTCGAAAAGCATCCTTTAAATCATATTTGAGTTCGTACATTCAAAAAACACATTTCAAATATCTTATGAGTCTTATATGTCTTGTGAGTTTCTTATAAATCTCCTTATGAGTTCTTAAGAGCTTGTGCATGGCTTATGAGATTCTTAGCTTCTTAGTACTTTATGAGTTCTTGAAAGTTCCTTATGAGTCATGAGAGTTTCTTAAGCATTGCTTATGAGAGTCTTATGAGCTTATTAGCATCTTGTGAGTTCTTATGAGATCATACTTTTCACTTATCTTATACTTACTTGAAGACAGATGCTAGTACCCATACCTGGTCATAGTATACTAACATCCTCTCTTGCTTTCATGGAACAGATGATAGTGCCCGTACCTGGTTATAGTACACTAAAACATCCTTCCTTAATTCTTAGAAACAGATACTAGTGCCCATACCTGATCATAGTACACTAGATCCTTTCATATTCTTTATTTTACTTGGAGACAGATACTAGTACCCATACCTTGTCGCGCCCCAAAATACCCCCTATGAGTTAAGGGATACTTTAGAGGTGACTATTCATACCTGTCAAACCATCCTGCAATAAACAAGGCTAACATGATATAATAACAACTATAATCAGAGTGCGGAAGCTATATCATGAATACGGAAATGAGAACTAATTTTTTCTTTTCTTCTATAAATCAACACAGTATTCCAAGTGCAAATATATATAACATATCAAATCAAAGGTGGACATGCCCACTTATCAAAATATCAAAATATAGAAAAGAACTCTCTCGGACTCTCCTCTCAACAGAAGTCGAGGTATGGCCACACATCCAAATCCCTATCCTCATGAGACTATAGCGGGATAGGTGGCTCCCTCTCCTCTACGTACTCTTCCTCGACCTAAGGCTCGAGGTCGAGGACTTCTACAGTACCTGCCGACATAAAAGTACGGGTGAGCATGGAATACTCAATGAGTACAAACTACTAGCTGACCATAGCAATAACAAAAGTGCAACAACAGGGAGCACAATACAAAATACCGAGTTAAAGGAATCCTAGCAACATAAGATAAATAGTATTGAACATGAAGCAATATAAATATCTTGACATGCGTGCATGTATGCGAAAACTCTGATAAAACTCATGTTCAAAAACCTTTTCCATACTTCGATCTTGCTTGTGAAAATCATGCATGCGTGTCTGTCTTGTTTAGGATTTCATGTCTTGACTTTGATCTTGATTGTATACTTGTGAGCCAGAGGCTAGCACCCGCACATCCCTGGGCTACCAACCTCCTTGACATTGCATTTTCTTGTGAGCCAAAGGCTAGCACCCTTCACTTGGGCTACCAATCTCCTTGACATTTCATTTACTTGTTTCCTTTCACTTGTGAGCCAAAGGCTAGCACCCTTCACTTGGGCTACCAACCTCCTTGTCTTGTTTCATTTTCTTGTGAGTCAGAGGCTAGTACCCTTCACTTGGGCTACCAACCTTCTTGACATATGCTTGTTTCTTGTTTAATTTATCATGTACAAATACTCTTAGAAAACCCGGTTCATGCGTGCATGCATGCTTGTGTGCTTGTCAATAGTGACGACCATAATGACGTGTGTAACATGAAGGATAGTGCATCGTTCAATTCATTGTATAAGCATGTGAGAATTTGGGTAATCTACATGGCATTTGGTCCATTCGTCATTTATTAGAACAATTGCATAAGGCCTACTTCCATTTTCTTCATTTAAATTTGTTTACTCCTAGTTTAGGTATTTTTTCAAACACATAGCATGCAACATTCCCTTAGTAGTTCATCTTACTCTTTTTAGTGCATATTTTCCATCAAATCATCAAGGTAAGTTCCTTATTTGTGGAGTGCCCTTCCTCCATTTTCCATTTCACACATCACACAACATCCATACGGCATCCAATCGCCTCATCCCATCATGCATTCATACATCCCACCATTTACATTCTTGTATATATTTAGGAAAAATAGTGCATCTCAAAGGAAAGGGGAAGAATATAAGATTAACATCATCATTTTTCAAGAAAACCTTAGGTTATTGTTAAGTAAGTTAGTAGGGTGTACTAACCTTGAAAGTAGAAGAGGAAAACCCTTAAAATGTTGTGGGGGATGCTGCCCTAGCTTGGAGAACGAGTCCTTCACGTGCTTTGCCTTGGATTTGAAGAATCCAAGCTTTTGAGTGAGATCTAGGGAGCTTAAACTCTTGATTTTTGCTCAAGAGGAACCCTAGGTGAAAGCCCCTCTCTCTTCTCTCCCTTTCTCTCAAATGTCTGCCTTAGGATTTATGAACCCTTAAAGGCTCGAGCAAACCCTTATAAGCAAAGGTGTAACGCCCAAAAGATGAAAAAACCCTTAATGAAATTTCTGCAAAACGCGATGGACCGAGCGATCGGTGGTTATGACTGAGCGATCAGTCGCCTACCGAGCGACCGGAGTTTTGACTGAGCGATCTGTCAAAAACATGCTCTCTAGAATTTTTCCCGATACAAAAAATACACCAGTCGATAGCTACCGATCAATAGGTTGTGGACCGATCGATCGCCAATATGGACCGAGCGATCGGTGCTCTGCAGGTTCCACTGTTTTGGCCATATCTTTTGACTCGTTCGTCGGATTTTGACGATTCAACTTGCGTTTGATTTTTCTTTTGAAAAGGAACATTTCTGGCGTTTTAGAATTTTCAAATTCTCCTTTATTTATTAATTAGACTACGTGAAAGGTCAATTGGCTACGAAAGTGCTATTCATTAAATACGGAAAAGTCCGGGGTGCTACATACCTGGTCATAATATACCAGTATCCTCTCATACTTACTTGGAAACAGATGTTAGTGCCCGTACCTAGTCATAGTACACCAACATCCTTTCATATTCTTGTGAACTTTTGAGCGTTTTCTTGTGAGTCTTATGAGCTTTTATTTTCCCTTTCTTATTAACCTTTTGTGAGTCTTATGAGCTTTTACTTTCATATTCTTATGAGAAATCTCAGTCATACACGTCATACATGTGCATAGAGTACTTATGAGCATCATCAAATACGTGTGAACATCATAGAGATCATAGAAGGCAATACATGTGAGCATCATAGAGATCAGGAAAAGCTTTTAAACATTTAGTCATATGCATAGAGTACTTATGAGCATCATAGTAGAGAGTATTGAAAACATTGTAATGGATCATGGAATTTCACTCATGTAGTTATCATAGCATATACATGGGTTACTTAGCCCATTTTGTCAAATCATAATTATAAGCTTACTTTTAGGTAAAACCACCCTTTTGATACTTATACTTAACACAAAATTTATCATAAAAGCATGGTGATGATATACATCATTTGTGATCAATAGGTTAAGCAAGCAAATCATCATGTATAATAAAATTCCCAATTTCACTTCATTTCTTCAATAGTATATGCATATAAGGCTATATGCCTTAATTTTCTCAAAAACATACATCAATACCTACTATTTCATTTCATCCATGTCAATAGTATATACCTAACAGTATGTACATACAACCCAAAATCATGCATCTAAGCCTACAAGGTAGCAATGAATCATAAAAAGATAGTTAGTAGAGTGTATGTACACTCTTTGCATCAAAACCCAAGCCTTTAATCTTACTAAGTATAAGGAAGATTTAACAATGCAAGTAGGAGAGTGTATTCACACTCTCTTATCAAAACCCCTCTCCTTTTGCTTTCTTTTTATATACATACAAGGCTACAAGCCTTGATTTCCTTAAATATCATGCAACAAAGCTTACTAACAAGGCTATACACCTCAATTTCTACCAAAAACCATGCTTTACTAATCACTAAGCATGAATGAATCATAAAAAGGTAGTTATTAGATTATTCTACCTTTCTTAGATCAATCCCTTGATCTAATTCGCTTAAGAATGCACCGAGGAAGTGAAGATCGCACTTCGAGAAGCTAAATAAGCTTCACTTTAGCTTTGACAACAACCTTTAGCAAAACCCCCTTCACAAACCCTAACTTTTCTCTCCTTTCTCTCAAAACCTTCTATAAGGGTTGTGTAAACCCTTACCCATGAAAATGGGTGCTTAAATAGACCAAGGGGGTTGGCTAATGACCCAAAACCCCTTAAAATATCTTCCCAAAGTCGGTTTCAGCACAAAATGGAAGGAGGGGTCGACCGATGGTGTCCACCGGTTGACCAGTGGTGTTTGGGGCCTCTAGAAACAATCCCCATACAAAAAAGTGCAAGAGGGGCCGACCCCTGGTCATGACCGGTCGACCCTTAGTGGAGGGGTCGACCGCTTGCCTCCCGCTGGTTGACCGGGAGTTGAGGGGTCAACCGGTCACCTGCCCTGTTTGTCTGCCTTGGTGTTTTGGCCATAACTTTTAACTTAGTGATTAGATTTTGATGATTTAACTTGGGTTGGATTCTCCATTCAAAGGAAAACAACTTTGATGTTTTACACAAATCCCAATTCTGAGTTTTTCATGGTCCAATTGGGCCCATAAGTGGACTGGTCCTGATATGAATTTCAGCAGACCAAAATTTACAGCAAACCGGTTTTCGAAAATCTAATGTTTGACCTAACTTAGACTCAACATCTGAAAAATTGCTAAACATGAACCTAGAAGAGAGTTTCAACATCTTTCTAATGGCTCAAGAATCACTCGATTCTGATGAGCGGTGACCAAACTAGAGCTTCCACAAGTTGAGGGTAAGTGAAGAAATCCCTCTTCTTTGATACTTAAGAGTATTTGATACTCTAGTTCCTTCATCCCTAAACACCTATAACAATACCACCCACACTTTAAAACACTCACCTACTCAACACTTAGGATCATAAGAAAACCCTCATTCCATAAATAAATTTCCAAGGTCACATAGAAGACCTTGGCTCGAACAAGCCTAGTACAAAAGCACTATTCACAGCATTATTCACAACACTATTCATAGCACTATCGAACTTGGTTCCGGGGTTCTACAAGACAGTTAATCCTCAATGGTTTATAACAGTTTTCCATTCCCCAGTGGATCCCTAATAGAAGTCTCCAATTGCTTCAGCAGACTCCTGACGACAATCCCCAGTCTTCAACAGAAGCAAGACAAGCTCATCTATCCCCCAGCAACATCCCCAGTGAGAGCAAATCCTCTTCTGAGTCATACTCCACTCTCCGAGAGTAAAAGACAACCCACAAATCCCCATTAAGCCCTAATAAAGGCAATTTACTAGCAAATCTGAAAGCTAGCTAAGTATTTTTCTGTCAAAATCAAAACTTTTGCAAAAGTCCACAATACTTTTTCTAAAAAAGGTTTTTCAAAACAATTTTTGGTACCAAAATGGGTTTATACCAGTCGGCACTAAGAAGCCCCGGCAAAACAAATAGAAAGAGTTGACACCGCCATCCGGTCGTAGTAGAAAGAGTCATGGGAAAGCATCTTCACCTTCATCCCCTACATGATATCATTTTACACCCAAGCATAGTGTCATACTCAGCATAACTAATCATCCTAGCATCACTCAAAGTGATCAAAATCCAGCGCCTCAAGGTCATCTCAATCAATCCGGCTAGTGCCTCTGGGACATGTCATTTCAACATCAATCCTAGCTAGTGCTTCCAAGACATGCCACACCCCTTTCGACACCCCCGCGTGTCTCCGACATCCTGTGTGTACCTTGATAACTCACTTGTCATACCGCTACACCTCCTACATGTCTCCCTTTCGACACCCTCGTGTGTCTCCGACATCCTGTGTGTACCTTGACAACTCACTTGTCATTGTCATACTGCTAGACCTCCCGCATGACCCTTTTCGACACCCTCGTATCTCTCCAACATCCTGTGTGTACCTTGACAACTCACTTGTCATACCGTTACACCTTCCGTATGTCCCCTTTCGACACCCCTGCGTATCTCTGACATCCTATGTGTACCTTGACAACTCACTTGTCATACCGCTACACCTCCTACATGTCCCCTTTCAACACCTCCGCGTGTTTCCGACATCCTGTGTGTACCTTGATAACTCACTTGTCATACCACTACACCTCCTGCATGTCCCCCTTCCGACACCCCTGTGTGTCTTCGACATCATCATGTGTATCATTGACAAACCGCTGGCCAATGTCGCATCTTGTCATCATGCCGACATACCCGCATGTCTTTCCAACCACTTCTAAGTGTGTCCTTAACACCCCGTGTGTTCTTGACACCCCATGTGTCCTTCGATCGATTTGGTTAAACCCTCTGGGAGATGCCACTTCAATCAATCTGGCTGGCGCCTCCGGGTGAAATCTTTTCCCCCTTCTTTCGGCTAGTGCCTCTGGGATGTGCTACCTCTGCATCCATTAAATCCTCAGCATGAGTGGCTCTATCCACTACTCGTTCCCCAGCATGAGCTATAACTTCTTTCCCCAGCCTAAGTTGCTCATATTCTCCAGCAGGTATAAGCAGGCGCATTAGGCCCACCATTTGTACCACAAGCATACATATCATAATTCCCTAAAATCCAATCTTAGTGTAAAAATAGGATGATTCTAATTTTTGTTGTTCAATTGTCAACTCGGCACCCTCTGGCAAAGAGGGGCAGCTGTAAGAACCTAATTTTTACACCCCTTCTTAATCATGGTTAACTATATTAACCATGATTAATCCCCTTAAACCCTAGGCAAACCCTAGTCATACCTTAGTCAAACCCTAGGCAAGCCCTAGGTCAAACCTAAGCAAGCCTTTGTCAAACCCTAGGTCAAACCTAATCAAACCCTAGTCAAACTCTAGGTCCAACCTATTTAAACCCTAGTTAAACCCCTAGCTTAACCCTAGGGCTTAAGGCCCATTTGTAGGTCCAAAGACCCAAAACCAAAAATCAAACCACCCTGTGGGCCCAAGCATGGGCCCACAAACCTTAGGTGACTGTTGGTGGGGGGCCCATGTCCAAAATTTAAAAAATCAGAGAATGACGGTAAAGTTATTACCGTCATTACTAGATTTAGCAAAAGCTACAGTGCCCCTGACCAATAGTGACTGGGCTGGGCCTGTTTGGACAAAAACCGGATAATTGCGATAATACATCTACCGCCATTCTTTTTTAACCTAGAATAGGAATGGTGGTACTTGCATTACCATCATTCCTGTAGTTTACGTAAAAATATGTCTGGCACCCTTTGGACTTCCCAGCTCCGCCTCCCTAGTGTCCTACACCCATTTTTTAATACCCTAAACTACCCTAGGTCTCCCCAATCCTATAAATACTCCCTCCCCCCTCAAGCCTTCAACTCATTCCAAAAATCCCCTAAAAGAAACTCTGTAGGATTTATGTGCAACTCGAATCCCAGCATTCCTCTCTCAGTCCTCCACTTAAGGAGAGACCCTAGAGCATCCAGGGATCACCCTCAGGCCTCCACCACCGTGCACCGCCACCTCCACCACCGTAGGAGTTAAGTAACAGGGTAGGGCCTTCCCCTACCACTTTTATTTTCTATAAACATTTCTGTAAGCCCATGGTCCTACTCCAAGGGCCTCTTCGCTTCTATTTTGTGTCGCATACCCAAGGACAGAGGTCCCCTTACCTCTTCATAGGCATGAGGACCCTCTCGAGGGAACAAGCCCCGGCCTCATAGCCTCCCGTGTGCATGACAACTCCCTTGCACTTCTGGGGGACCCTCGGTCCATGAGGGATCCCCTGGAAGTAGCCTGGTTCAATCCCAGGGGGAGAAATTTATTTTTCTGAAAAAAATCAAAAATGGCGGTAAACACAGTACCGCTATTATAAGCACCCAATTTTTACACATCTTTCTTAATCATGGTTAAGGTCTTTAACCATGGTTACCCCCTGTCGAGTCCCCTCAATCCTAGGTGAACCTCTAAGTTAACCTTAGATCCAACCCTAACCCTAGGCAAGCCCTAGTTAAACCCTAGGACGAAACCGAAGTCAAACCCTAGCCCTAAGTAACCCTAAACCTTAGCCCTAGCCTAGCCCTAGAGCCATTAAGGCTTAAACCCTAAGTCCAAGGCCCCTACGACTTGAACCCTTGGTTTGGGCCCAGGGGGCAAAGAAAAAACCGAAAACCAACCCCCTTTGCCATGGGGTGCATGGGTCAAGCCCAATTTACGCAATCCAGAATTGGTGGTAGATGATCTACCGCTATTTTTTTTATGTCTGGTTTGGCAATGGCGGTAGATCATCTACCGCCACTACCTGAGTTTCAGTTTGCAGAGCTTGCACACTTCACCATTTTGTCAAGCTTCTTAATCGACCTCTGGGTGATCCATACAGCTTCCAGACCTTCCCTTTAATCCTCATGGTGTCCCTCAAGCCTTCTCTATAAAGCCACAGCGCCCCCACGGTCTAAACAATCAACAAACCCCCTATTTGAACCTCTGTTGAAAAACCAAGGCCCCTTAGCCCTCTTCCAAGCTTCCGTAAGCCATCCTAGAACCCCAGGAGTATTATGAGATCTCACCCCCATTTGTGCAACACCACCACTGGTATACCACCACCGCAGCAACCTCCATCATCTCGGCAAGGAGCAGAGCAGTAGGGTAGGGGCCTACCCCCTCCTGTATTCTATTGTTTTCAATCACTGTGAGCCCCTGGTCACTTCCAGAGGAATTTTCTTTATTTCTTATTACTATCTTGATGTTCAAACCTGAGACAGGGGCTTCCCCTACCTTATTCATAGGTAAGGGGAGCCCCCAAGGGTATAGCTACCTCCCTAAACCTCTCAGGCCAGCCTCACCACTTCTAGGGGTCCCTCATCCCATGAGGGAACCCCTGGGACCATGAGTGCACAGCCCTTGAAGGCTCAAACCTAGTTTTAAGCAAATCCAGGAATGGCAGAAAACTCAGTACTGTAATTCCTGGGACTTACCTTTGCAGCATCCGTAAGCCCATATAGGTGGGCCCTGATCCATTTCCAGGGCCTGGACTAGACCCCCAGACCTGCCCTGATCCTAACCTGGTCCTTCTAGGTTCATACCATTGCACTAACCATGGTTAAAAATCAAAAAATTAGAAGTTATCAATAATGACGGTAGATCATCTACCGTCATTATCAACAATCGAGCAGGGTGACTTTAGCCTACTATGGGGCCCACTCTAGGCCACCCCCAGAACTCCCATCAGTTCCAGAGTCTTCCTTGAAGTCTCCTCTTCAACCTCATGGATTCAGAACCCTTTAGGTGCACCCTTAGCTCAACCCCCATGCCTGCAAAGACCCCCTGGAAGAATGGTTTTAATAACGGTAATCTTATTACCGCCATTATGCATTTTCTATCTTTGGGCTATTTGCATAGGGCCCAGGCCTAGTAGGAGGCCACTCTAAGCCCTGCCTAGCCCCCTGGGCCCATTTCAGACCATCCCCAACCTTAACCAGGGATTAACCCAATCTCAGTTAGTTTTTAAACATGGTTAGCTGATCTAACCAAAATGGAAAAACCCTGAAAATTCCTAAAAATTCTCAAATAATCTGAAAAGGCAGAGAATGAGTAAACTAGACTCAGCAGTATTCCTAACCACGGATGAATGAATTTAACGATGGTTAACTTTTTCTTTAACCATGGTTAAGTCCATTTAACCTTGATAAATTCTGGAAAAATCCCTAAAAATACCAAATAGACCATAAAACTGATCTTAGCCCTTTGCAACCCTAGTTAACAACCCTAACCATGGTTAGACCATCCCTAACCTCGATTAGCAACCCTAATCTCAGTTACATCCGATTTTGCCTTACCAGGTCAAAAATCCAGTCTACCGGACTTACCCCTTGGCCTACTAAGCTCAATCTCAGCCTACCAGGCTCGACCTTACTCTCATTTGATTGTGGTTAACAACTCTAACCATAGTTAGTTTGGTCTAACCCCGGTTAGCAATCCTAACCTTGGTCAAACTCCACCTTAGCCTACGGGGCTTCTCTTTTGGCCTATCAGGCCAAAACCCTAGTCTACCGGACTACCCCTAAGCCTATCGGGCTTGAACCATGCATTTGACCAACCTCAATCATCATATCGTTCAATATAGCAGTCATGGCACCCCTATCTAGTAAGGTAGGTTGCCCCAGCATTCTGAAAGCCGAAGGGCATGACCCCCTATTTGGTAAGAGCAGAACGTTCCCAAAATCTTTTTTTACTTTGCTTACCCCCTCACCCCTCAATTCAATTACTCAGTCTGCCCTTGCTTGATCCACACCCTTGCTTAGTCCACTCTTAGCCTTCCTCTTCTTTACCTGACTTACCACAATAATCCAAATAAGTAAACAAACTGTTCTAGAAACAGAAGGGACTAGCTTGACTTGCAACTAACACTTTTCATTTCTTTCTCAATTCAACATTGATAGGGGCAGGGAAAAAAGCTCAACTGGGAAACTCCTTGTTCTATTTAGTTAATGGGTCATCAGTACGAGTTGGAGGATGTTACAGTTACGGAGAATAGGCATATTGAAGAGCAGGTGGGCCAGTTTAGAGCTAACTGTTGGAATTGGAAGAGCTGCAAAAGCTACGAAAGCAAGTGATTACGGATAAGTAAATGAAATTGGCCTGCCCAGTTAGCCACCCTTAGTGCACACACACACACCGCTAGCCTCGGCACAGGCTCAGGCGTCAGAACTACGATCGGTCTGATCTCACCCTTGTGAGTACGTAGGAAACTCAATCCAGTTTTGATCCTAGTTTAGCTTTTCTTTCTTGGATTAGTATTATCTTAAACATTCAAACATTTTAACAAACTTTAACTTTACTTGGCTTAAACCTAGAGAGTAGGGAACCATTGTAAAACGGAAGCCTCAAGATGCCTAACACTTTTCTCGGACTTAACCGAACCTCTTACCCTAATCTCAAATCGCAAACCAAGACCTTATCCAACTCCTGTGGATTTATCTCTTCTGAATGAATAGGTGGCGACTCTAATTTAGTGAGATAACATAGGGTTCCAAAAACCCGTGCCCACAGCTATTTCTGGGCTTCCCTTTTGCAATGGCCCTAGGCCTATTTTGGTTGAGCCCTGGTCCATTCCAGGGCATGGTGTAGGTCCCTAGGACCTCCTTCTATCATTCCAAGTCCTTTCAGGCTCCCCTAGTTAGTTTAACCAAGGTTAATTTCATTTTTTGTGGAAATTGTCCAGAATGTTGGTAAACAGTTTACCAACATTCTGGGTTTTCTGGTTTGCACTATTTGTGGCCACTATGGGCCCATCCCAAGCCAAGCCCAAGGCCCAGACCAGGCACAAGACTTGTGATAAGTCTCTTGAACACCCTCATGGGTCTAGGATCCCTTGGGCATCACCCTAAACCTCAATCATGGCTGCAAGGCCACTGTTGTGAAAAACAGTGATAATGGTGGTAGATAGTCTACCGCCAATTCCATTTTATGAAGAAATGGATTTGGTAGTATTGTATCTACCGCCAATTCCAATGTTCTCATAACAGTGGCCTTGCACAAGGCCCAGATCTAGGCCCTGCCATACTGCCTGGGCCCATCTCAATCCAGTCTAGACTCTCTAACTGGGGTTAACTCAATCCCGATTAACTTTTAACCATGATTAAGACCACCCTTAACCTTAGAAAACTTGTAAAAATCTCAAAAACATCTGAAAAATAAAAATAGACCAAAAATGACCTTGAACCTCGTAAACCCCGGTTAGCAACCCTAACCATGGTTAACTCTTCCCTTAACTCTGGTTAAGCATCTCTTAGTCTACTGGACTAACCCTCGACCTACCAGGCCTAACCTTAGTCTACCGGACTAACCCTCTTGACCTACCGGGCCTAATCCTAGTCTACCAGACTAACTCCTTGGCCTACTGAGCCGAACCTTAGTCTATCGGACTAACCTTTGGCCTCCGAGCCCAAACCATCTAGACCATGAACTTGACCAACCTGGTCAACCAACCCTAACCCCCCGGCTAGACCCTTAGCCATACCGGTGCACATACACACTCCCCTAGCCTTGGCATGGGCTCATGTGCCAGAAGTACGCTCGGTCTGATCTCACCCCTTATGAGTACGTAGGCAACCTAACCTGGGTTCGACCCTAGTTAGGACTTTTTCTTTTTTGGGTTAGTATACTCTAAACACTTAGGTATTTGAATATAATTTGATTTTAATTTAGCTTATACCTAGGGAGTAGATAACCATTGTAAAATGGGGGTCTCAGGTGCCTAACACCTTCCCTAAGACTTAATCGAACCTCTTACCTAGAATTTCATATAAACCATAAGATCTTATCCCTATCCGGGAATTATCCCTCAGAATTAATAAGTGACGACTCTCATTATCAACCGATGAGTAAATCCCATGCTCACAAGTTAGTTTTGGTATGCTGTAAATTAGGTAATAGTTTAGGATTTGATTTTTAAAGGTTCTTTAGCTAGTTTTAGGCATAATTTAAAGTAGCTTTTAGGATTAGATAAATTCTGTTTTGAGTTAACTTTAGTTAGCCTCTAAGTTAGTTTTGGTGTACTCTAAATTAGGTAATAATTTAGGATTTGATTTTTAAAGGTTCATTACCTAGTTAAAACTTGTTTTAGACATAGTTTAAAGTAGCTTTAAGATTAGATAAATTTTTTTTTAAGTTAACATAGTTAGCCTCTATGTTAAGTTTGGTCTAGTCTAGTTAGATAACAATTTAGAATTTGATTATTAAAGGTTCTTTAATTAGTTAAAACTTGTTTTTGGTATAGTTAAAAGTAGCTTTAAGATTAGATAAAATTCTGTTTTAAAGTTAACTTAGTTAGTTTCTAGGTTAGTTTTGGTCTACTCTAGTTAGATAATATATAGTTTAGAATTTGATTTCTAAGATTTCTTTGGCTAGTTAAAGTTTGTTTTTAGATAAAGTTTGAAGTAGATTTTGTGTTAAGGAAAAAATTCTATTTTTAAGAAAGCTTAATAAATTTATAAGATAGTTTTAGTTAATTAAACTCTTTTTAGGGTAATCCTTACATAAAATTTGGAACCATTAGATTAACCATGGTTAACTTTCCTTTAGCCACTTCGGTGCACACCCTCTAATCACAGTTAATAGCCTTAACTACGGTTAACTCAACCCTAGGCTTTCGGGCTCAATCCTTAGCCTTCTGGCTCAATCCTAGGCCTTTAGGCTTAACCTTAGGCCTCCAGGCCCAATTGCCCTATGCCTCTAGGCCAAATCCCTAGCCTTTGGGCTTAACCCTAGGCCCCCGGGCCCAATCCTTAGCTTCTGAGCCCAATCTCTAACCTCCAGGTCTAAATCTTAGCCTTGGGCTTAAACCCTAGCCACTCCGGTGCACTTGACCTCCTCAGTCAATCAACTCTAACCCCTGGGCTAACCCTAAGTCACCCAGGTATACACACACACACTCCCCTTAACCCCGACACGGGTTCATGTGCTAGAACTATGCTCGGTCTAATCTCACCTCGGTGAGTATGTAGGCAACCCAACTCGGTTTCGACCCTAATCAGGATTTTTTTATTTTCTTGGATTAGTATAATCTAAACACTTAGGTATTTTAATTAATTTTGGACTTAACTTGACTTATAGCTAGGGAGTAGGTAACCATCTTAGACAGGGGTCCTAAGGTGCCTAACACCTTTCCCAGGACTTAATCAAACCGCTTACTCTAACTCTAATCGAGATCATCAACCTTGATCTAAACCCGGAACCTATCCTTCAAAATAAATAGATGGCAACTCTCAGTCAAATCAGTGAGTAAAATTCGTGCTCACACACTATCCATTGCCACACCAATAAGCAGTTTAGTTATCACAGATAGAGCGTATTGATCTTGTATCATTCAGATTGGAAAACAAGATAGGCCAGCCGACTTGATTGTTCTCAAGTTCTAAGACTTTGATGTTATTCTTGGCATGGATTAGCTTTCAGCTTATCATGGACACATCGATTTTTTCGAGAAAGTTGTCAACTTTAAACCAGTTGATGGACTACCATTTCATTTTTGAGGATTAAAGAAGAAGAATATTGCTAGATTTGCAGTATTGAGCATTTCTAATACAGGAGATCAGGATTCTTCTATCATTCCAGTGGTTAATGAATTTCTGGATATATTTCCTGATGACTTGCTTGGTTGGCCACCAGATAGGGAGATAGAGTTCGTCATTGATTTAGCTTCGGGCACTGCACCTATTTCAAGAGCACCTTATAGGATGGCTCCAACAAAACTGAAGAAGTTGAAAGATCAGATTCAGGAGCGGTCAGAAATGGGTTTCATTAGACTAAGTGTATCACCATGGGGAGCTCCAGTACTCTTTGTAAAGAAGAAAGAAGATTCGATAAGGATGTGCATCGACTATAGGTAATTGAATAAGGTCACCATCAAGAATAAGTATCCATTCCATTGTCACGAATAGATGACTTATTCGACCAGTTGCAAAGAGCCAAGTACTTCTCAAAGATTGATCTTCAATCAGGCTACCATCAGTTGAAGATCAAGGAGGAAGATATCCCTAAAACTGCTTTCAAAACTCGACATGGACATCATGAGTTTCTGGTCATGTCATTTGGTTTGACAAATTCCCTAACAACTTTTATGGATTTGATGAACCGGATATTTAGGCCAGCCCTGGATAATTATGTGGTAGTATTCATGGATGATATCCCGATTTACTCACTGACTTGGAAGGATCATGAGAGACACCTCCAGAACACCTTGAGGAAGCTAAGAGAGCATAAGTTGTATGCTAAACTTAGCAAATGTGAGTTTTGGCTTGAAAAAGTGTCATTTCTTGGCCATGTAGTTTCAGCAGAAGAGATTTCAGTTGACTCTGCAAAGATCGAAGCAGTAGCAGATTGGGGTAGACCTAAGAGTGTTACTAAGATCAGAAGCTTTTTGGGCCTTGATGGTTATTATAGAAGATTCGTGGAAGGATTTTCTAGTCTAGCAGCACCGCTCACCCACCTCACTAGGAAGATGCCAGGTTCATATGGGATGACAAATATGAACAAAGTTTCCTAGAGTTGAAGAAGCGCCTCACTACGACACCAGTATTGATAGTTCCATCCAGTAGTGGAGGTTATGTTGTGTATAGTGATGCTTCACACAATGGGTTAGGATGTGTTCTTATACAACATGAGAAAGTAATTGCATATGCTTCCCAGCAACTGAAGAACCATGGAAAGAACTATCCTACTTATGATCTAGAACTTGCAGCAGTTGTATTCGCTCTGAAGATATGGGAGATATTATCTATATGGAGAACAGTTCGAGATCTTCACCGACCATAAGAGTTTGAAGTATCTCTTCTCTAAAAAAGATTTAAACTTGAGACAACGCCAATTGGTAGAATTTCTCAAAGATTATGATTGTTCTATCCTCTACCATCCGGGAAAGGCCAATGTAGCGGCTGATGCACTCAGAAGAAAGCCTTCTGGTCTATTAGCCCATATGATGGTCAATGAATGGAGATTGTTGGAGGACTTGTCCAATATTGAAGCAAGCATCAATATTGGCACATCAGGAGCCATAATGGCTAACATCACAGTTAAGCCAATGTTATTGGAAAAGATCAAGGATCTTCAGGCCACAGATGAAGAACTATAGGAGTTTTTCAACAAGATGATTGACAAAGGCAACAAAGACTTTAGGATGAAGGGCAAGGGAATACTTTCATTTGATGGAATAATATGTGTTCCAGCCAATGAGGATTTGAGAAGAGAAATTCTTGATGAAGCACACAAGTCAAAATATACAATTCATCCCGAAAGCACTAAAATGTACCAGAACTTGAAGAAGCATTTTCTGATGGAGAAACATGAAGAGAGATGTGGCAACTTATGTGTGTAAGTGTTTGGTTTGCCAGCAAGTTAAGGCCGAACACCAAAAACCTGCAAGATTACTCCAATCACTTCCTATTCTGGAATGGAAATGGGAAAACATCTCGATGGATTTTGTGGCAGGTTTGTCAATGACACCGAAGAACTCCGATGCAATATGAGTTATAGTTGACAGATTGACCAAGTCAACTCATTTTTTGCCATATCGCACCACCTTCAATTCGAACAAGCTGGAAGAGCTATATATTAAAGAAGTAGATTGTTTGCACGGAGTACCTGTTAGCATTGTTTCAAATAGAGATACAAAATTCACCTCGAGATTCTAGAAAATCTTTCAGCAAGCTATGGGTTCTTGATTGAATTTCAATACAACCTTTCATCCTTAGACTGATGGGCAAACTGAAAGAGTGAATCAGATTATTGAAGATATGCTACGGGCATATATGTTAGACTTCAAAGCCAGTTGAGAAGATCACTTGCCATTAGTAGAGTTTGCCTACAACAACAGCTACCAGACAAGCATTCAAATGGTACCATTCGAGGCAATATAAAAGAAATTTTCGTTTACCTCTATGTTGGGATGAAGTAGATGAAAGGAAGATATTGGGTCCTGAACTCATTGAACAAACTTCAAATAGGATTCAGTTGATCAGGATTAGGTTGAAGACTGCACAAAATCGGCAAAAGAGTTATGCTGATACTCGTCGAAGGGATTTGGAATTTCAGGTTGTAGACCAAGTATTTGTAAAAACATCTCCAACAAAAGGAGTGATGAGATCTTGCAAAAGGGGAAAACTCAGTACACGATATGTGGGCCCCTTTGAAATCATCACAAGGGTAGGAGAAGTCGCTTATAAGGTTGTTTTACCTTCTCACATGGCGGGTGTCCATAATGTATTTCATATTTCCATGATGAGAAAATACATTCCAGATCTATCTCATATGATTGATCTTAAACCATTAGAGATTCGAGAGGATTTGACTCTAGTTGAGCAATTGGCTCAAATTCTGGATCGAAAGGAGCAAGTTCTTTGCACGAAGAGTATTCCATTGGTTCTCCTTCGATGACAACATCATTATGTTGAGGAAGCCACTTAGAAAAGAGAAGATGAAGTTCGAGAAAAATATCTTCACCTTTTCATATAACCTTGTTTATAAAAGTTCTTAATTTTGAGGATAAAATTCTAATAAGGAGGGGAGGATGTAGAGACCCAAAACTTATTTATCTTGAAACTAGTGCACATTGAATGAAAATATGGAAATTTTGTTTAAAACAATTTATTAATGTTAATTGATGCCTAAGAATGTTTAATTTATGTAAATTGATGATTAATTATGTCTAAATATGTCTATAAATTTTTAACATAGTTATAAGTATTGCATGATCAATGGTTAAGGTTTAAAGCAAAGAAAATTGTCGAAAATAGACGAAATTGTCTATATCATAAGAGGGGTATTTTGGTCATTTTACATCATCCAAAATTTATGATAATTTTAGGATATGTTCTATATGACCTAAAGTAGCTATGGTTGAAATTGTAGGTTAATCCGATAAGAATTGAGCTCTCTAGAATTATTCAAAGTCCAGTGGCAAAACTGTAAATAGGGTGAATAGTAACTGTGTGAATAGTGTTTTTAGCAGTTCTAAATACTTTTCAACTCTGTTATTGCCTATATAAGGACCTTAACTGGTGGGATTTAGGTATTTTATCGTTCTAAAACTTATTAGAGAGAAAAATGGAAGAAAAACCTAAGTTTCCTCAAAGATTTTTGCAAGGAGAAGAAAGAAAAAACTTGGAGATCATCTCCAAGGGTATTTTAAAGCGATTCGATCATAAGGAAGCGATGAATGAAAGTTCCACATACTGCTCTAACCTAATAATGTATATGTTATTATGATTTTAAGATCTGAGAATGATGATTAAGTTATGTTGATAAAGGTTTTGCATGATTCAAGAGGATTTTGTATTAATGATCATGAGTTGAATAAGTTATATGAGATTTGATATGCTATTGATGTTGTGATGATGGATTAGAGATTATATTGAGGTTTGAGCATGATATTATGATTATTTTTAGGAACTCTTATGCACATATTTATTGATCTTGATGAATGAGATGATTTTTAGGGTTTGCACATGAATGAGATCATAAGGGAGAGACTATGGTTGAATGATAATTATATATGAAATTCTACGATGTTAACTATGATTCTATTCTATGTACATAAATTATTATTGTATGACTTTCATGTAAATTATTCATAATTATGCATGTATATGGATTGGTTAAATTTTAGATAGGTAAATACTTAGAGGATGATCTCAAAGCCCAGAATTCATTAACCTTAGTTATATATGGGTGACTTTGGTGGAATTCTATGTTTTGATGTTGGAATCTAAGAGATAACCTATATGGAAGTTCACCATGACACTCAAGCACATGTCGCATCGCATCATAAGTACATCTCTCACAAGTCCAAGCTCAAGTACAAGTTCATGCACAAGAACTTTCATGTTACAGGCATTGAGAAACTTTCATGTTATATGCATTGGGAAACTTTCATGTTACAGGCATAATCAAATATCTTACATGCATTATACATGTTTTCATGAACTTCACAATCATGCACAAGTCTTACATGTCTACACAAGTCACGAGTCTACATACAATGGATAATTTATGTTTATATGTTCCGCACATGAACTATAAGATATGTTATTTCTAATAAAGCATGATCATGATTATAAGTTATGATATGTTAGCTAGACTTTGTGGCACTGAGCTTTTTGTTTGCTCAGTCGTACTTTTATGTTGATAGTTCAGGAGGGTTTGATATTTGTGCTCCGGGACATGGATAAAGAGGCGTATTAGGAGAGCAGGAAGGTGATTATCTCAAGGAAGAGATCAATCGGACTACTATCCATATTATTGAGCTTTTTAGTAGTTATTTTATTTTAGTTGAAAAGAATATAAGAAGACAAAGTTAAATATGTTGCTTTAGTTTTAAATCAGTTTTTGAGATCAAATGGGTGATGGATTATCATTTTGCTTGTTGGTCGACAGTTGATTTATATTATTAGATTGGAGTTTTATTTGATATGGCATAAATTTTATACTATAGTTTAGTTTGCCTTGCATGTTATTACAGATAAGGATATGGAATATCGTGTCACGAGTCTAAAGTTCCTATTTAGGCCAACATGGGATGTTGGGGCATTACAAAAAGGTTTTAGTCAAAACTATACATGGTGGTAGAAGTAACATTTCCACATTGAATTAGGCCCAAAGCAAAGGTAAATGGTAGATCATCTATCGCAACTAGGGCTTGTCAAAGAACAAAATTCAGAGCGGAGAGCGATAGATCAATTTCTATTTGTTATACAATCGACGATACATTCTAATAAATATTGCAGATAGTGAAATATGGTATGTGTATCCGACTTTGCATTAAACAGATTCAAATCGGATAATATCCAAATTACCAATACTTTTTTAAAAGTTTAGAAGAAAAAAATGTCTAAAAAAATATAAAATTTATTGAAAAAAGACAAAATAAATAAATATCTTTATTTATAGTAAAACAATTTTTATCTTAAAATTATATGAAAACAAAATATTATAAGGTCATTTAGTTTTGTAAAGATAATATATATTACATATATAATAAAATACTTACTAATATTAAAGAGGAGACCCCATGTGAAACGTTGATTCAATCTTTTGTAATTCCAAAACTAATCTATGCTTTTATCTCATCTTCTCTCCTTATCTTATATATACGAAGCCTTTGGATAGAATGTTGCAAAAGTTCTCAAAACTACTCATATCTAATAAGTATGTAAGACAAAAACTTAATGAATATTGCGTAATTCCCATACTCCCGCACTCATCGGGCATGGTCCTTTTAAACATTGAACGGTGGTTAAGATAACTCACCCCTAAGGTCACCCATTATCATTGAATTTTAGAAAAAAAATATGAAAAAAAAGTAACTCTAAGAATACGTGATTGTAACTAGATTTTAACAAAAATAAACATTTGTTTCTAAGAACCAGGACTAGGTGGGGAATCTCGGAGGAGCTAAATTTAACCACAATTTAAGGGGTTTCCAAAGAGACACATTGCCAACCTCAAGGGATAACGAGATCCAAACTGTGGTAAAAGATTCATTGACACTAGGGTTCACCCATGTATTCCGTTGGGTTGTAGAAAAATATAATTTATTTAAACCTTTGGTAAAATTACTACTCGTGCATTGAGAAACACATTTGTTTTCTAAAAACTAAGGATAAGTGTGTGAATAGTAATCATAGTTAAGTGGTGTTAAAAAAGAGACCATGGGCAACTAGTGGTGTATTCAGACTCCTCGGTCCTCTTGGCAAAAGCTTCCGGAAAGAGACCGTTCGCCACGGCCCCGCTTCCCTCTTCTGTGCTAGAAACAAAATGTTTCTAAAAGTTTTGATTCTTTAAAAGGCCTAACTCATGATTAATAAGCAACGGTCTTTACAATTTTTTTACCTCCAAGTCCTTAAAGTTTCTATCCCAAAAACTATTCCTTAATTTTTCCAAAGTGCCCTCATAGGTCCCTATGAATCTTCTATACCTTCAGCTTTTAACGTGCATAGCCACGAATGTTTTCGTAATCCAATAACTACCCCTCGCTCATGCTATCTATCGGCTTGAAATCTCTACAGTATACCGAAGTCCAAGGAGTCTAGTTACACCAATGAGGTCTCCATGATCTTTTTAACACCTGTGACATGATTACAATTCATCCACCCTAAGTTCACTACTTATCCTGCGATTTAGAAAAATATGACAAAAAATAATCCTAGGAATGATAGTGATTTTTAATAGGGTTAAAAAAAATTAATATTTTTTCTAAAACCAAGGATAGCGTGGGTGAACTCTAGTAGGGGTAGATGAAATTTAACCATATTTAAGGCGTGTCAAAAGAGACACATGACACACCTCCAGGGCACAAACGGGAAACTCCCATTGGGTAATATTCACAACCCCTAGGGTTCACCCATTTATTCTTGGTGTTTTAGAAAATAATACTTAATTTCCTTAAAAGTCTTGGTTAAACATTCACCAACCCTCCTAGAGGTTACTGTTTTTCTTCTAAAAACCCAAGAGAAGTGGGTGAAGACCTAGGGGTAGGTGCATCTTAATCACAGTACGTAAGTGTTTAAAAGAGACAATGACGGCCCATTGGGACTACCTCGCTTCTGACAAATGCTCCGAAAAACAGAAGAAAATCTTGGCTAAGCGCTCGCCCACCTCTTTCTGTGTCAACAAAAAGGTCTTAAAGCTTTTTGGTACTCAAAATGTCACAACATAATATGTCAAATAAACAATGTTGGCCGCCCATAGTACTATTATAGGAGAATGATTTAGCTCTGGACCCCCCCATCCACAATTCATATTGTTATAGATTTAATCGGACAGTTAAATACCATTTGAATTTGCTCCCTTGGATATCTCTTCGAATAATTATACAAGAAACGTAGAAACGGATATATTGTACCGTTATATACCTATGCCAACTGGACTTTGGCATTTAAAGATAGTTTCCTTAGCTTTCCGACAACTAATTAAGTTAAGGTTGATATGAGAATATTTGAAACTAGGGTTGGGCCCTGGCGCCATCATATGACCCAAAATCATCCATATTAATAGTTGGATTATTACGGTTTTAACACGTGGTATTTATGAGGTTTACCGGTTTTTTTAAAGGTATGGGGTATAAGGGTTATTATATGGGCACCTTGCTTGACGTTTAGCAGAAGGAAAGTAAGGCCTGGTCCGATAGCGGAGTACTGACACCCCGCCCAGGTGCCCCCCTCTAGGCGTTACTTGAGCTTATCCCCCCTGCAGCGTCCCGCCCCTCAGTTCTATTTCCCCCCCCCCCCCCGCCCTGCGCTTTTCTTGCCCCGTCTGCCGCTCCCTCGGTGCTCCATTTTGGCCCGTCATCTTTTCTCCTTCTGTGTGACCAGGTCCTCTGATGCCCCCACGACCATTAGCAGCCGCGTTGTTTTTTTTTTTTCGTCCGGTCCTTTAATCAGCCCCCAGGTTCGTCTTCACAGTCCTATGTGCTTAAGATCTGTTACCGGTCCTAGTCACTTAGACGCGAGTCTCCTCAGCACATAGTGACTCTGCTTCGTCTTCTCCCCCCCGCAGACCGCTCAGTGATCTTGAGTATCTCCTATAACTACTTGCGCTGACAGGTTCCCTCCTTCCTGCGGGCCCCTGCGGCTAGTGTTGGTCGGCCTCCGCATTCCCCGTAAATTCTCCTACATTTTCCTTTTGTATTGACGAAGCGACCTGCTAGTGGTGGCGGGGGGATGGTGTTGCTGGTGGGGGTCGAGGTGGTGGTAGCTAGTGAGTGGTGGTTGTGCGTCGGGAAGTGTGATGGTGGCAGTGAGGGAGGTGGCTGTGCGGGTGAGGGTGCGGGTGGAGGGGTGGGGAGTTGAATGGTGGCAGTGGAGATGCGGTCCGGTGGATTCGACAGGTGGTGGGTGGTGAGACAGCGCGAGGGTATTTTATACTCACAAATGCGGTTTTCAACAGCGAAATTCATGTAGTGGGGGGACGGGCATGATATTCTTAATTCTCATTATTGATAGTTAAGCTAATTTTTTTGATGCATCTCATTCTTGAAACAGCCATAGTTCACTTCACGGGGGAGGTACGAAAGATGATCACCGTCCTACAAAACACTGTGACAGCATGAACTCGGGGTAATTTGCACTGTGGTTACTTATGATATTATCAAAACAAATGGTAGGCTGAACAGTTGACCTCCAGCGTAATGCCCCCTTCACACAGTAAAGGGCGTTCACCGCGGACCATGCATGAACAGGGGACACCAAGACCGCTCAACTGCATCAAACAACTGAGGAGGAATTATTTCTATTCCTTGTAGCATGGAGCACCCCGTCCCCTCCACACCTTCGTCTCGCCTTTTTCGCCCTCCCCCTTTTCCTGCCCCCCTTTTCTTTGCTGGTGGCCCTGTCTCTGCTCCCCCGTCGGCCCCTCTTTCATTACTCTCTCTCCCTTCCCTCCCTTTCCTCCTCCCTATCCCTTTGTCACGCCCCCTTGGTTTCTCAGTGTCCCTTCCCTCCTCTCTGCTCCCTTGCCTTTCTGCCTTTTTTACGCCCGTTTTCTCTCTAGGACTCCTTCCTCACGCGCGCTTTTACTCTTCTCCTCCATCGTTCTCTGCCCTTGAGTAATTCCTAGGTGTTTGCTGGGGTTCTTCCCCGTTCCCCCTGTCTCTCGCTCTGTTGTCTCACTCTCCGGCCCCCCTGATCGGCTGATGGCCCCCATTCCCCCCTGGCGGTAAAACCGTAGTCTTCCCCCCCCTGGCCACTATCTCTCCTCGTGATGTGCACGCGTTTGCCATTGCTTGCGTTCCCCCCCTTGCGTGCGCCGCGTGCCCAGAGCCCTCGCCGCCGCCCCCATTGGCCTCTCCCGCGCCGAGCACTGCCCCAGCTGGACGCGTGCGGCCCCCCGCCTTGCCGTCCCTCCCCGCCCCACCCTCTCCCTATCTCCTTGGCTGGAGGGACCTTGGTATTTGCGGCATTAAATGTTCAGCGCCCTTCCCCCTGTTTTGTCCATCTCGGCCCTCTTGCGTCTTGCCCAGGTTCTTCCAACCACTCCCCGGGCCGCCATGTACCCTGCCCCGTTTCCGGCTGCCGCTGTTTGATGGCTGGCGCTGCACTGCTCTACCCGCCGCTGCCCATCGTGCCCCCTGCTGCACCACCCTCAAAGTCCCCCCCCCAGCCCACTGTTCGCTGCGGCCGTAGCGCCCGCTCCCTTACACTTCTGAATCCTTTCTCCCCTACCACAATCCCTTGATCCCTTGCTGCCCGAGCCCCTACCCTCTGACGCCTTTGTTCCCCACCACCTCCATTCTGCGGTTTTGATAGGTGTGACGTGCCCCCCCCATTTTGTTTCTCTTTTTGCTCGGTCTCACCTGGTCATTCCTTTGTTTCGGATTCACATGCCTCTTATTGTTTTTCTTTTTTTGAGTGCGTTTCTACCTTTCTATTTCAGAAGTTCTATGGCCCCAACAAAGATTTAAAGCCATTCTGCCCCCCCACTATGCTGCACTAAATATGGGACTTCTTTTATCTCCCTTTCTTCCATTATTATTCTTCTGCCCAAGCTCCCTTCGCGAACTGTGTTCTCACCAGAACCATACCCCCCTGAAGTTAGCTCCCACCAGGTCTGGTACCGCCAAACTATCCTCTTTTCTCTCACGTTTCCTCTCGTCTGCCCCCAACCGTATTCCCCTTTTCGCCACCCTTTCTTTTTCCCCACGGGGGCCGCGCAGGGAAACGAGCTCAAAGAGCAACACGATGCCCCGGAGTTCCTGTACGACGCAGACGGACACGGCCCGCCAGCCCTCCCCGGCATGATGCTACGGTGTCGGAGGGACACCTGCTTGTGCGATGAGCCCCAACCGCCCTTCCCCCCCAGCTTGGCCACACACTAAGCGCTCACAGCTCCGACCCTTTCTGAGGAGACGCCGCAAGCACAGCAGCAGCATCCCAGCAGCCTCAGGGCGCCCCCGTGGTTCGCTGCCGGAGGGCTCGGCAGCCGCGGCGGCACCCGATGGGGTGAGCAGCGGAGGCCAAGGACGAAGAAGGAGAGAGAGCGGGAGAAGGGAGCGAACCAAGTTGAGGGAGCGCCCACCGCCGACGCCATCACCAGCCGCAAGTTGTCGCCGAGTTTCCGCCAGTGACGGCAACAAAACCTTCACCCCTACCCCCGCACGGGCTGACAATGAACCGTGTCCTCGTGCTCTTGCCCGCGCGGTGCCGGTTGGACTGCGACCGACGGCACCACTACTCGTCCATCCACCTGGTCCTCCTTCTTCTTTCTTGACCTTTTGCTTTTTGTTGCACGGCTTATCCCTCCGTACTTAGTGTTTTCTTCGTTGTCATGGGTTCGGTAGCTTTCTTGCTGGGTTCGCTTCGCATTTGCCTTCTGTGTCTTTTCGTCAGTAAAGTCTCTTACTTTGTTCTTTATCCCTTCTAGGTATCGCTAGGGTGACTTCACCCGACCTCCGGAGGTTATTGACAGAATGGGGGGGATCATTGAATCTGAATTACTTTAATGTGTGGGGCCCGGACCTAGGGTATGAGTGAAGTGAAGGACACACCAACGCATGCCCATGGTGTTGGGACAATGGCTCCCTGCCCCGGCTTACAGTCTGGACTTGTGATGATGGCAAACGGTAGGGTTAGCATCTTGAACGCCCCAACGAAACATCTCAACCCACCCTCTGCGTGGTGGTCCGCCACTTCCTACCGGAGGCAGAAATTGAGTGGCTGCAGGCGCGGGACAGCCAGCAAACTTCGAGCCGCTGCGCGGACAGTTAACACATTCTCCTGTGGTCCCACATTCCATCACCTCGTCTTTCTTTTAAAATGTGCCTGAAGAGTCCTTTTTTTGATAGAGCAAACGAATACTTTTTTTGGTTTTATTCTGGCACCCGTACCCACCACAGATTCACCCAGAACGTGAACACGGGCTACACCAGTGCGGATTACTATGAAGACGGCACCACAGCAAATTCCACGCCGGATCTGTACGAACCTTAATTCTCAATTCACAATCCAAGCGGACAAGAAGGACACTAACATAACAAGTTAAAATGACTCACCTTAGGCGGGCTCGATCATCACCCCCCACCACTAGAGCATGACCGATACGACCACACATGCTCACAAAAAGTTGCATGCTTGCCTGGTCAACTCTTCTACGTGTAAAGACGCGTTTAAACATACTCCAGTTTACTTCTTCCCGAACATGGCCCATGTGACGCCCTTGGGATCCGGCCCCATAGTGGTCCAGCCGAGGACCCCTTAAGACACAAAGCACAAACGATAAGAAACTTGAAAGGAATGAGGAAAAAAATCATAGCAAACTCCAAAATGGAACGCTAGAAAGAAGTTCCAAATGGGTACCGACAAAAGGGGTAGTGCAAGAGAGATGATCGACTTGATTTCTTCGGTGCAAAGGAACATCGCAAATCTGTTGGGGATTGCTTAAAAAGTCTCTGTTGAAGATGACAACTGTCAAGATTTTGTCCAGAAGAAATCAGTTCAGATAGAGCAAAGATTAACCTTGAAGGGCCTGCTGGAATGTACCACCAGTTGAGTGAGAAAAATCATTCCAATCCCGGCAGAAAAGAAGAGAACAAGTAACCGCCCTTTGAGGTTCCGGACCACACTCGAGAATCCACTACGAATTGAGGATAAAGTTTTAATTGCTTACTCTCTCCAACAGATGATAAATGAGAGCACTTCTTAATCCTTGTAATGGGTCTGTCAAATGTTAGAGACCCACACTATAGAGTCAGCCCCCTCAAAAGAAGATGCCCCCACTCCTTGCTGCACGAGCTAGAGAAAGCATCTTTAAAGCGAGAAGTATTGTTGTAGAGTGTTAGGTCACACTTATCAAACAGAAATTTTTGCCCAACCATTCTAATGACAATCGGGTAGGCGGTTCAAAACTATCTGGAGATTTGAGATCGCCCTCAGAGGACCCACCCCAAAGTATGCTCGTTCCTTGGGAGTCATTCTGCTTACAATCCCCTGCGCGCACATAAACTTCGACAAAAAATGTGACTTTTCTCGAGCTCCACAAAACTATTGTTACAACAGAGTTGGTTAATGCCTTACAGAGGCCACATTTAACAGCCAAATGCCTTAAGTTGACAAACGAAGACGCCAACAAACTAGATGATCTTCAGGGTATAGCTTTCTCAATCCCAATACCATCCGTCGCTCTTTTCAAGGTAAGAGCTGCTGCAGCGGAGAGGGAAAACGGAGGAAGAGATCAGTTGGAAGAAACGGAGAGTACGTTTTAAAAGAGTTTAGCGCCACCCTTTGAGATGCAAACCGACCTTTTAATTCCTATAATCTCTTGATGCTCAATCACTGGGTCTTCCACACCGATTGGCTTAAAAGCGCCCACCACATGGCCGGCAATCCTTCTCGGAGGGGAACCCCATTACACCTAA